>JAAHCF010000706.1:0-19135 GCA_038367545.1 Beauveria asiatica | reverse complement strand
CAAGCGCACGGTCGATTTGAGGTATGTGTAATTGATTGTTGGGAAAGAGTTTGAAGATGGGAAAAAGGTCAAGATGGTTCGAGAATAGGAATCAAGACACATGAGCAAGCACTCGTGTCAGTGTCAGTGCCCGACATGAATCGTATCGGTGCACAGGGGGAGGTGCAACGGAAGACGCCACGTCGAGGAAAGAAAAGGGCTTGCTCATCCCAACGGAAATCGCTTTCCCGTTATGGCTGTATTCTTCAAGGAGGGAACTTGCCGAAAGGAAAATGTCGGAAAGGAAAATGGTCGTGCATCGATACTTGTGGTGCGAGATCCGTGCGGAGAACCCACAGAATAATGTACAAGTCAAGATGCAAAGGCTAATTCAAAAGGCAAATAGAGAATGGAAAGAATTTAAAGGAAAAATGTAAATAGTGATAGGAAGTTGAATGTGGGCAACGTGAAACAGAACGTCGGGGAAATAAACCCTTTTTTTGGCTTGTCTATGCATGGTGTGGTGTAAGTCAGGGTGCCAAAGTGATGGATAGAGTTGGGTGAGTTGTCTAGGCCTGAATAGCGGAGTATCTCCAAACGATGTAGTTAATTATTTCGCTTCTGCTTTGAAAAGCGAATAATACGTGGTGTGGTAGAGCCGCAAGAACGTCGACTTGTCTTTGCGTAACGGACGTGAATAACCTGCGTGTCCGTATGCACGGGTCCCGCTGCTAGATGCCCTTGTTCTCTTAAGAATACCCGGTTTCAAATTATTTCTAATGAATTGATAGAATTAACGACTGTTTTTAAACCGCTAACTGATTATTGAAGCGGGCTCTTGACGGAACTTGGTCCTCACAGCCTCGCGCAGCCGCAGGGTGCCATCATCAGGCGGGGATGGCTGGCTGGCTGGCTGGCTGGCGGCTCTTGAGACTTGGCCTCGCCAGAACATGGCCTCGTCTGATATAATGACACGCCGCAAACGGGCACGGGCGTCTCAATGGCTTATTATGCGCAAGCTACGATAAATTTACACGATTACGGCAGCTTGAAGAAAACAAAGAGTCGTGGCTGAAAAGAAGCAATCGTCATCCACTCCATCACTCACAAAAAGGTTGCCGCCTGGTTGCCTCTTCAGCCTCGCGCCAACGGGCTTCTCCATTCTGCCTGTGCAGCCTATGAAGGTGTGTTAAAAAACGCTCCCTCCAACGCCGACGCCTGCTCTACAGACCCCCCCCCCCCCGACTTTGCTCGGGAAGTGCATTGCATGTGCTGTGGCGGCTACAATGGGGCTTCGATGTGGTGGTAGACGACGCGACTTCTTATTAGTGGAAACAAGGGAAAGGGGAGGAGGAAGAGGCGGTACTGGCAGACGCGAGCATTGTTGTTGGGCTACGCGGTTATTAGAGGTGCTGATCGGGGTTGGTGGAGGTGGGCGCGATGCTGAGATGGAGCTGGAGCTGGGCGTGGAAGGGGGGGTGATGGAGCGCGCAGAGGTTGGCGGCTGCGTGAGGAGCTGTGAATGCCCGATATATTGCAGCATTTGTGGCCGTAGATGTGAACTGGAATTTGCTTCTGGGACACGCGTAGTTGAAGACTGTCCAGTGACGGAAGAGTCTACCGTATCAAACGGAAAGTAACATATACCGCCCAGATGCTCGAGTTACATCATTCTCTTGTAGCCAAGTCACAAGAACACACCAGATCGATGCGCTCAGCCAACCCGTGATTCATCCAATTCGGAACGTTTCTGGCAATCCTGTTCTGCCCATTTCCCCAAGTTTTCTTAATCAGGAAGTATTAGCACACACACACCCCATTTGCTGTTTTTTTGTAAATGTCACGCTCTCATAAACAGCCAATCGATGCTGCTCGATTTCTCTGGTCCCGTGCACTCAGCCCCAAGCCAATTTTTGATTGGCTGCTTGCTTGCACATCTGGTCATTGGACCTATCAGATTCGACGAGACAGGGAAAAAAAAAGGGAACCGTCACGAGGTCGTATTCTCTTTGCCGTTTTGTTTTTACATCTTGGTTGCTTTCTTTTTAAAAAAACGTTCTTTTTCTGAGACTGGATGGAACTCCGGGAGGCGGGTGATCGGGCTAAAGACGTTGCAAAGGCTGTCAAAAGAAAGCAGCAAAAAAAAAAAAAAGAAAGAAAAAGAAAAAGAAAAAAACGCACCCCCCCGCTCTGTTTAAAAAGGTTTAAACGCTCACGAGACGCCATTTTGCTGAGTTGTCAATGAGGGGCAGTCGCCCCCCACAGCTTAACCAAGTTTGCAAGTGTTTTGGCAAGTTTGGCTGTGTTGTCGTACACATGATATGCCATATTCTCAGTGCATCATGGATGCTACGTTGAAAGGAAACGGTATCCGGGCGGGGGTTTCTTACTCTTCTTTGAAATTTGTGTGGGCGTTTGTCCAATTGCAGGCATCACCGTGGCCAAGAGGAGCCCTCGTTATGATGGCATTATCCGGGGAAGAGCCACGACGTCGACGCATGACAACACTTGCAGGACGAATGACTTGTGGTGACAGGGTTCTTTCTACGTGGATTTCCCTTTTTCATCAATGTAAGAGTCCAACGTGAAGAAGTCGTGCACAGGCTTGGGCCTTTTTTTTCCGAGTCACTTTGCTTTAGTACAAGAACTAGGCCGGCATTGGTACATACGCTTGACAACAAACACGATATCCGTGCTCGGGGGCGGTGAAGACGCAGGTTTATTATTATTTTTTTTTTACATGAATTGAGCCGCAGGTTGGGGGCGGCCGTTGTGGTTATTGTTGCGCGCGTCTGGCTTTTTTCTTTGATGGCTCGATTCACCGACTTTGCGGGCTGGCAAGACGCATGGCACCGACTTCTTTTACTCCGTTTTGCTGCATGCTGCATGTCATCAAGAGAAACTTGCCAGCGATGCAAAGAGACTAAACTAGTCCTCTCTATTTAAAAAAAAAAAATTTAAAATTTAGCAATTAACTAGTAATAAAATAATAATCACACATTTAATTAATTAAAGAATCAAATTATTTTTCATCAGGCTAGTTACTTAAATTACATCATCCTTTTATAAGCATGACTTGGTTACTGTAGACGAGTCCTGATAATAGCAGGCTGAATCCTGCCAACGGTCAAAACAGGCGTCAGTTGCTCCAACTAGGATCATTGTCGACGTAACCGGCACAAAGCAAATAGCAGGCCCTTGTTTGCAATTCAACCGCATCATTTGTGGTGCGCTTCTCAGTAGATGGCAACCTGCGCTAAGAAAACCGGGGGATGGGCCGTGAAAGAAAATCCAAAAACAAGTTGATATCAAATAATGCTAATAATAATAATAATTAAAATAATATCCCTTCTAATTCTCGACACAATGGATTAGAAAAGAACCAGCATCACTAGTGAGCGGGCTACACGCCCATGGCAGTCCCTAGGCTGGATCGAGACTCGGAACGGAGTTGTGGTGTGTAAACAAAACTGCACGATTTCGATTTAGAAGACGTCATAGGTCGCCAGCAACCTGTGACCACCAAACCGTTTACTACATATTTCTGGTGCTCCTTTAGTGTCATTGATTCCACCCTAATAATACTTTTTTCCTAATTTTCTTTATTTATTTTAAGTTTTCTGTTTTTTTTTTATATATACTGATAACAACACCGAAGCCACCACAACTACAGCCGCCAGTCTAATCACGTAGATGCCTGACTATACTTGATCATACTCGTGACCGAGCAAACAAGGGCGCGAGAGCAGGGGTTCTACATTCACTGCGCGGATAAAAGATCAAAGACCCAAACCGAGGCCATGCTCGTTTTCCGCGGCAGAGTGCTTTTTTTTTTTTTCGTCTCGTTATTGTAGCAACGAGTGCGGCGGGACGGGGCCCCGGTGGTGTGCGGCGGCTGACATTCTCTCCATCTTGGCTGTTTCCTCCGTCTTGGATGACAGGAGCTGAAGAAAGGCTGCCACACCAATGTGCCATTGGCGATTTTTGATTCGTTCGCTTCCTGTTGGACCGGCACCTGTTGTTGGGGGCGCGTGCTTGTCGGTTCTTGCTAGTCAATCTCGTCGTCCGACCCTCTTTTTCCATTCGGGGGGACAGACCGAGTTGCGAGCCTGATGATCCGCGGCCTTAATAACAGCCAAAAAGACCCATCCGAAGCCATCAGGTCGAGCGCGGGCTGTTGGACCCTTGCCTTGCTAGCGCATGTTGTGTTGGGCGTCACGGAGAATATCGGGATGCAATCAGACGTTTGGTCCTTGTGCCTCTTTTGATTAAGAAAAATGCTGACGATGTAACTAATGCCGTTTTCTTCTTTCGGAACTGACAAAAAGACCACCGGCTACAGCTCCCGCATCAGACGACTATTGCCCAAGTCCAGCGAGCCTGGCCAGGTCCTTGTTCACAGGACGGTGTTGCGTGAGCGTCGTGTCATGGCGATTATCTGTATTGGAAACGCAAATACTTTTATTTGTCTATCTCGTCACCCCGTCGCAAGCCCAGTTGCGGCTATATTACACGGTACAGAACAAGGAGCCTTTGTCAAATACAGCTGAGCTGCGACGGCGGGGCTCTTGTCAGTAACCTCGACCGAGAAACGAGCGCGAGATTCTCCATGATTCGTCTAATTTATTTTATTTCAATCAAAGACGTTCTTCTTTCCTTGCTCTTTGAAATCAAAGTAATGCACATGTTCCTTTGGCATATGAAACCGCCGCTCGTTGGACACGATTCATAGATGCGCATGACTTGCCCAAAAGTGAAATTGAAATTGGTGGTGGCGCTGCTAAAAGGCCTGAAACGGAAGCTCTGTGGAAGGATTCTGTGCCTTTTAACGTTAGTACCCCAGGAAAATCCCTTCTAGAAGAGCTCAAGGGACACGTGGGGTTCACAGAAAAGAAGGTGTCATGGTGCGCCGCGTGTCACTGTGGCGTACCAAAGTGATGGCAAGGGTACATGTATAATACTACATGCGCCAAGCGAGGTACGGTGACGAAAGAGTTGCATGCCGTGCCAATCTCTTTGCAGATGTTTTTTTTTTCCTTGCACATGTAAGGAAAGAATGTGTTTCTTGGCTGTGCCATTTCGGGACGCCAGAATATGTAGCACCTGAGAGAAAATAAAGACACATTGTCATCTACCATTAACACGCCCAAGCCAGCTGTCCCTTTTCATTTCGCACGTACTTGAGTTGGCGCCAGACTCTTTGCTCGAGCGAGCAACTGGCTATCGCCTCGGTCAATTTATTACCGGCGAGTTTTGGGCTTGGTCTGTCTAGTAATGAGCGGGGAGGGGGTTCCACGGGCGTGGTAAAAGGTTAATCAAAAGTATCCTTTTCTTTTCACATGCAACGGGCTGTGGAAGCTCGGCCTCTGGACGAAACGAGGTGTACAACAAGAAAACAAGTTCATTTGGCGCCGCACATACCAGTAAGCCGGAAAATAGTAGCAGGAAAGCAAAGGTCCGCAAGACTAAAGATTCGACACGCCCCCTCAAGTTCGGAGACAACGGGGCTTATTATTACACTTGTCGTGAATTGTCGAACCAATGCACCCCGGAAAACCTGCCCACGAGGACGGGATGCTGACAGGTACGTGGTGAAGAAAGAGCTTGGACCAGTTTCAGGCCCGTTTGAGTGTTTGACCAGTAAATAGAGTTGAGGAACTGCAGTTGCTGGCCCCGATGCTGGTTAATTGTTTTTTGGGAGTACATTGTTACATGCTCGTGCCCTGCCTTGCCTGGCCTTTTTTAGACGCAGGTGTCACGTTGTACGAATTCCTCGACAAGTGGGCGAACCCTGAAGTCATGACTAGGAGGCGGCCGGCTTGATGAGGAGTTGGGGCCGGCGCCAGACTAGAGAGTCAAGAAGGCTAAAAGTGAACGGAACTCCGATAGAAAATAAATAAAGAAATAAAAAAAAAAAAAAAAATTTAATAAGGGGAGAAATAGATAAAAAAAGAATTTAAAAAAGAAAGCGGGGCTTTAATTTTTATTTTTATTTTCGTCAATGCTGCCATTAGCCGTGGAATCATTGGCCCATCCCACCACACTAAGCCCCATCAGGGCCCACAGCCTGCTGACTTGCGACTAATTTTTTTTTTTTTAGTTTTTTTCTAACTCGTTGGCCATTCTCTTTTTCTGCTTCGGCTTCTATTTTGCCTTGTCTGCCACCAGACGACCTCGGTGTGGCGTCCCTGTTACCCAGTCAAAAGGCAATTGTTCAACCATCTTGTCCTTTGGGTGTGTGTTGTGTGCCTCTCGGCGGCGGCAATTGAAACGGAATTCGGAAGGGATTTTAGAAGGTTGTCGCGTCCCCAACATGAATCGTGGTGGCAACGACGATCAACGATTTCTTCTTCTTCTTCTTTTTATTTAATTTTATTTAAGTTTTTTTTTTTTTTTCTACTTTTGCATGAGCAGGGGACCCGACTCGAACTGCATTGGGCTCGGCTTTATTGTAATTAAACCGCGTGCGGAATTGCAAGTGGCAGCAAGGTGGATATCACCAATAAAATGGAAAAAAAAAATTGGTCATTTGCTCAGATGGCGGAGCCTACATTATTTCTTAGCTCGTGGCGATTCGTACGGAGTAGTCTTGTCGATAATAGTTACGGAAAAGCAATACTCTGCAATATTTAAATTTAATATGCACTTGTAGAGTTTCGAATGCGACACATTGCGTGTAACTGTTTTCTGTCATTTAATTCTTTCTTCTTTGCATTTTCAGTGAATGTCTACCACAATAACACAATCGTCGTCGCGGCATCGTATGGCGTAGCTCGGCCCCAACATGCGACTCTGGTGCCGGCGGGCGGGCGGCGTCCGCGCGCGCGAGCCACGGCTTAATAAATAGTTAGCTTTTCCCTCACTAAAATATGCAGGGCCGCGACCTGCCGAAGAGCGCCGACGAATAGCACGGCACATGAGAATAAGCCTCGCACTGGGCAGCTGTCTGCATCACCTGCAGCCTTGCTCAAGAGGGCGCGCAGCAATGCATGGATCTTGCTTTACCAATGACCATTCCCTGGCCTAAACCAAATCTTAGTTAACTACTTATTTGTTATACCCAGGCCACTGAAAGGGTATATTATAGAATAGCGTTAATAACAAAAAAACCCATTGAAATGCCGTAAAATACCTCACGGATAATAATGAGTACTCCTTCATTATTGAACCCCACGAGGTTTGCATGTTTGCATCTTCACCAGGCCTCTATTGCCGCCTTGCTCGTTCGGACCTCGGCGACTCGCACTCGTTCTCGTCGTAATAAGGGGCGCGCCTTCTTTTTTTTTTCAGGCTCTCATGTGATGGGGGACCGGAAGTGCGGGGGAAGAGAGACACACACATCTTGCAAGGCCACACCCACAGCCGTGGCCGCGGGGAAGCAAACTCAAAATGTGGAAGCGGAAGTGTACGGAACACAGCTTCGACGTCACATGAATAAAGGCGTAACGCTATTTTTTACTGTCACAGAGAGATGTTCACACCAATCTTCTGTTCAGAAGTACCACCCAAAAAGCCGAAAAAAAAATGACAATCTTCAGCGTAGAAAGGTCCTGGTCTTATTAGTCACGACTTGCCTCCCCAGCCTCACGCTTCTCCACGGTGGCTCTACTTGGCGGCTCCAGTTTGCCTATCATGCCATCGTAGGACCCTGCATCGGGCAGGTCACTCGGACAAAACGTAACAAGCAAGACAAGGCTTCTTTGGTAGCCAGACGGCAGCGTAGTGTGTCCCCACGATGCGCCGCAGTCCTTGCTACAACCGGCGAGGGCATTAATCCAATCACTACACAAGATTACGACAACGTGTATCCATCCACTTAAACCAGAGATGCTGAATACCGATTCATTGACACTGTTGAGTTTGCATTGCTCAGGATCGAGACCCTTGTGCCGTTTCCCCGGTAGGATCTACCAGCCATGAAACCTCTGCATTGACCCCATCTGCAAGCCCAACGTTTGTTACGGTGCGGATTCCTGATCAGGAATCGACATGGAAGGTTCATAACCTAATTAATCGAGGCTTTATTCGTGTTGGAAGAGCCATTTCTCCCATCAATTGCCGTAGTTAGCTTCAAAGCAGCCTGACCTGAGGCCATTGCTCTGCAAGGAAGCATCTCTGGAGAGGCAGAAAGTCACGAGTCCATGCACGCAAAGAGAAAAACGGCTTTACGGAATTCTCTGGTTTAGGCATTATCCAAGGCGGACTAGACTGTCTGATGGCCCGGGAGCGAGGCTTATAACATGGCGAAACTCGCCTCTCGCATAAGCTGCGATCGTGACATTCACTTACACCTTTTCTGGAGGCATCCGACGACAATCGCGAGCCGGACACCTATTAAACTTTGCCCCCTCTTCTGAACACAAATCAGCACAGTATGAAAGTAGTATAAAAATGTATCCAGGTGCAAGAAACGTGCTGTTGATGCCCCGCAGAGGAGGGATAGCTGATGGCGACGGCGATTCCGCCACTGCCGTGAGCAAGATGGCGAGGAGGCGCTCCTGATTAGAATAATGAAGGAACGCACAATGCCATCGCTCTGTATCTCTTTGTTTCTATGATTTACCTAGTCCGTCGTGTCCGGGCGACCTTGTGGCCTAGCTGCCCACGTTGCATCTCCGTCAGCATCTGCCCGGGCAGTCTTTGCGTCTCCTTGCCGCGCGCCCCTCCACGCCCAATGCTAGACTGAAAGGGCCGTTTTCCAAATGTTCGCCGAACAAACCCTACTCTGGTATTGAGGCTCTTTGTTGTGCCCTGTCGGGATCCGTTTGCCAGGCTTGCGGCTTCTGAACTCCGCGCCACTATCCAGCTTGTGTTATCGGGTCGGCCAATCATCCCGCCAGCGCAAAGCCCAGGTGCATAGCTAGGCTTGAATCAGCTGTTCCTATGCCGCTTAATTGAAGCTTGATAGCCCGCCGTTAAAAGATGTATCTCACTGTAGAAAAGTGACTACACGAAGATGGGCATGTACGGAACCGTTGCTCTACTAGCTGCCAGTTCAACCCCAACACCTCCTCAAGCGTTCTTGAGTAACTACAACCCTTCAATGCGTTCAAATTGAGACCAGGAACCACAGTTTATGCCAGACGGCGATGACCTTCTTTCAAGGGGGTTTACTGGGTGAATGTTCGCGTTCCTAACGGTATAGCTCTAGATTATTATATTTATAATCGCTTGATCAATCTTTAGACCAGAAACTACAGCTATCATGCATTCCAGTCGCACAATTCTCTACCCAGCATTACACAAATGCTTTCCACGACTACCTAGTAAACACTTTATAACGCTCGCTTATACCCTCGGTCTAGAGCGGCGTGTCTATTGTAACCAGGTGCGTGAATTCCGGATCCCACAGTGCGTTAAAAGGCATACGTATAGAACCGACTACTACAATCAGGCAATAGGCAACAAGGCTCGCCGGAGCGATCGCATTGCTCGAGTCTCTTGGCCTCGTACATGGTAGCTTTCGGCAGCCAGCACTCTTCTCGACTGGCATGACTACATTAAACTCGCCGATTTCGACAGCGCTGCCAAACTGGATCGGATAAGAGAGCTCGGAAATGATTGCAGGAACATCAAGTTCTTCCGGCGCCAAGGACAACGTCATGATAGCAGAGAAAGAAGAATCACACACGCTTTGCCGCGTCATCGGCCTCCCCGCTGGGGGGATGTCGCGCGTCATGCACCGACTCTCCCGGCGGCACCTCATCTAGAGTGTCTGGGCGGACCGCCCCCAGCCGGTGCTACTGACCAGCTTAGTGGTCGCCTATCCCGACTTTAACGGCGGGGCCATCATGGACATGGCGGCGGTCATGGCAGAGCTCGGCGTCAAGCTCTATATCAAGGCGACGGATGCCGCGATCCTGTACGACCGGACGCTGAATATGGCGAGTTTCTCAGACAGTCTGAATATAATCGTGGATAGAGCGACAGCCCACACCATCGCAGGCTGCGGCGAGAAGCTACGATTCGGCATATGGGCCGAGCCGGCAACGTTCAACCCCCAACTCTGTACTCTTTTGCCAAGCGCCGCCGACTGAGCGCCGCAGGCCGAGAGCTACCTGACGTGCAGGGCAGCATCATCGAAAGAATGACGACGCCTCTACCTCGTAGCGCGCCCATGGCCTTTGTTCAGTGGAACAGCATCCCTTGCACCCACGATGCATGCCACGCGCGGCCGCCTTGCGCGCGGCCGCCTAGCACGCGTACATGCTCGGTCTGCATTACCTGCTCGGGGCACTCACGGCGGGATTTACCGTCATTCTCAGAGAGGGCTGCGCCTCAGCCGGCGGCCGCTTCGACGCCGGCAGGCTGCCGTATTTCCGGTAGTCGTGGACATTGGACAGCACGGACCTCATCAAGTCGCGTGGCGATTCATTTTTGGCGACGACCATCGCGTATCTCCGGTTTACATGTAAGCGCGCATGCCACCATGGTGAGTGGCTACTTTGGCCTCGGGCTCTCGACCCGCGGGGCGACGATTGCGACATCTCGCGACGCTGAGTGCAGATCCTCGCGCTGGTCGCGCTCGCAGAGATGGTCGCGCTCGCAGAGACAGGGCCGACCCGATCGTCGTGAGCAGCGACGTGAGGAAGCTGGGCCTTCCTGAGGGAAGAGGCACGGGTTGCAGTTTCGATTTGCTGGTGAGTATGGCGTTCCTCGAGCCAGTGTCAACTCTGTGCGCGACCGACTGGCAGTGTCACGATACAGTGAACGCCACGCGGCAAGTATAATAAATGGAGCTTAAGTTTACTTGATTAATCACTGCGCCAATCTTCTTTTCTTCCACTTACGCGCCGGCGCGTAAATGGAGCAGTTTTTTGCATAGTTGTGTGATCCAGTAACACTGTACATTCATCACCGTACATTCGCTTCATAAGAAGAAACAAAGAGCTTCTCCTGCATGACAAGACCACACGAGAGCAAAAGGAAATGTACAGCACCCGGTGTTCGCTGGTCGTCACCGACCCAACTACTAATCTGGCGCTCAAGCGGTTATCTATCGGGGATCGGACGGGACGTCTTCTCCCCTTAAATGACAATTACCCGGATTTCTCCCGAGGCCCACTTAAATCCCTTACCGTCTGGAACGGTTTGCTCTAAGAGCTAGGCACACCTCCGGCGGCCGGCGCGCCGGTCTTCAGATTCAACAGCACCTTACGTCCTTGAGGCGGCCGCTGTCTAAGGCCAAGTGCGTTACAGCCCTGTCGCTCAAGGCGCTGCTTAGGGGTGTCACGCTCACTCTATCTTAGCAACCCGCTCGCCGGGCGGGACGTTGGACGACATGTTATACTAGAAGCATAAGGCTTTCTATGTAAATTGCTATTGATTTGAGTGTCATTTATTGCACAGAGATACCTAGTGATGACGATCGTAGCATGCAACCCGTGTGGGTGCACAGCTGGGCGTATGCGCTAGCATACCTGGGAAGGCGAGGGACAGACACCACCCAGGCAACACTGTAGCGCACGCCGCCAGCCTCAACAACTAAAAAAAAGAAGATAAAAAAGAGAAAAAAAAAAGAGAAAAAAAAAAAGAACTGCAGAAGGATTCGAACTTAGGGCTAAGGACATACCTACGCATGCCTGCAGATACCTGCATATGCCTGCATCTGCGGATAACAAGGTCAGTAAAAAGTGAAGCTATCGTGAGTGCACTTGTTAGTCAGGCTGGCAAAACTTTATGGGGTGGGCAACCCACAAAGAACCCCTAACCCGGTGGCGAATTAGAGGGATTTTTGGTGTCATCCGGGGCTGCGGGCCAGCCACTTGGGAATCAACTTCCAGCCTTGTACAGAAGCTTCCAGATGTCCTACTTCCTAAGCATTCACCCACGACGGTAGGTACCATAACAATTGTTCTATGGGGGCAGCGCAGGTTTCAACCATCGGGCCACGGAGGACTCTGGGTCATGCTAGGAGCAGAGCAATTTTGTTATAAATAACGTTCCCCGGGCCATGAGGGCGTTGCTGGCCTGTTGTCAATGGCTGGTGAAGCTCGGCAACCAGCACCCGATGCCACACGCCATACACTTAAAACCATGTGGGCATAGTTTGGGACGCAATCCGTTTTTACCAGCTGTGGCTTGGCTGCGCGCCGTCCCGTTGCCCCGTCTAATACTTTGTGTAGTGGTTGATGTGTGTAATCAGTTGTCACGCATAGCAATTATTCCTCATAGAAAGTGCGTTGATTGGAGAGAAAAGAGAGTGCATGAGGCTGGGGACATATGTGAGTTTCTGCCCTAACCGTTGTCCTTTGATCTGCTCCCTCCCCCCCAAATATGAAGAGGGCATCTGGTGCCCCCTCCCCCCGCCAGATATGAAGAGGGCATCTGGTGCCCCCCCTCCGGCGGATATGACGCGTTGCGGCTGCCGCAGCCGCCGCCTGGTTCGAGTGGCGTTAATCGCAGCGGCAGCTCCGGGGAATGGCCTCGGGCAGGTGGCCTAGAGGGCAGCCCGGGGTCCGAGGTCTTTCGTGGCCGCCGGGGCCTGTGAGGCTCGAGGATGTGTCGGCAGCCTCGGCGGCTTCTTTGGGGTATTCGACCCAGCCGGTGGCCTCTGCGGGCCACGTCCGAGCGTCGTCTTCTGAAGGTAAGTCTTCATGGCCGTCGGGTTAGCCTCGAGGTCAGGGTTCTCTCTTCGACGACGAACAAGGAGAGGTTCAATATTTCGGACCTCTCCTTTGGCCACGTCAGATCTCATGATGGGTGCAACGGTGGGCGAACGAGTGTTAATAACGGCGAAGACTTCATCAATGGATTGATTTGTATCAGCAAAGCGTTCGACTCGGAAGACTCTGCATTTTCCAGGGTGTTGACTCACTTCTTCTGGCCTATTCGGTGAGGCTGGTGTTCTTGAAGGTCTAGGCAGTGAGAAGATTGGTCATCTCGTTGGTCAACGCCGGAATGATCTCTTTATCGAGAGGTTTAACCCATCTCTCGAGTTCTCGATACCAATCTCGAAGGCTGTGGAATTCGGAGACAAACAGCAGATAATCTTTGTGCAAAGATTGCTCAACGGCAGCATGCAAGAGCCTAAGAGCCTTCCTCCGGGCTTTGTAGCGGTCATTTTGTATGTTGAAGATTGTCATGAGAGTGTCAAAGCGTTGTTGTTCGAGTTTTTGAAGATTCATCGAGCTCTCTTAGATGGCAGTGGTAGAAAAAGGGGTTCGGCTAGGCCGAGAGGAAGGAGCAGGAATTGCCTGGGAAGGCGGGTGGCTTCTGCCGAGGAAGAGGCTGTGGCAGAGGAAATTGTGGCGGTGGTCCTGTTCTTTCCCTTGCGGGTGCCGGCAGTGACCATCTCCGGAGATTGGGTTGTTGCTTCGGTGGTTGGCTCTCGAGTGAGGGCTTCCTCTTGGTCATCCACATATTCAATTGAGGAATTGAGGGCGGAGATAGCCTCAATGTACGGCCAGAGACCTTCAGCATCTGCACGACGCTTGAGTTCGTGATCCCAGAGGGGCCAATCGGTTAGGCTGTCGAGCCTGTGGACCAACTTCAGGGAAGTCATGATGGCTTTAATCGTCTGGTTCTTGGTGGGTTTAGGGGTATTAGCCTTTGTTTTCGCGGACGGGAATAATAGCTTCGCTGCAGTGGAGAAAGTGCGTTGAAAGGAGGATGCATCCAGTGCATGAGGCTGGGGACAGCCTGTCTGTTACTGCCCCAGCCAATGTCCCGTGACCTCTGCTTGACATCGCTCGATCTGGCCCCGCCCCCGCATCACCATCGCGTACTCATGATCTCGATGTCAACGGTCGACCAGATACGCTTGACGTCCGGCGCACCGACGTCCGAGAACGGCGAGTATTCACCCTGTGATTGACGACCTCTCCCTGACTAGGCGGAACGGCAAGGCTCTAGTTAGCATCAATCCTTCCGCACAGCTGTGGCGGTCGTTATGCAGAGACCCGTGTTGAGATGTGATAGGCCGTGAAAGAGGGGTAGCTTGGTCTACATAAAGAAATTTCCCGTCACTTTTGAGGCAGCTTTCTGTTAAAATCGACCAGAACGCTGTTACCAACTCTTCAGTTACATTCATGTGTCGCTATCTCAAATCCACGGTTACCTACACCGGTTGTCCGAATACGTGCAACACGAACAGTGTGCATGTCCTAACCGACGGGTGCGAGAAGTATTTACAGACGAAGCTAGAGTGCCCGGAGAGTGAATCCAAGGTGGAATACCTTGGTCAATCCAAGAGCCGCTCCCACTGCGCTAATCACAAAAAATGAATTCAGTAAGTGACCAACCATGTAACTTCTACAGACCGCTACTAATACACCTAGACATACTTAGTTTTACTCCTAAGCTAGAGCATCAACAATTTGCCGCGCATTACTCCAGTCCCCAGTCCAGCATTTGTGAATAATTTCTCCATATAATAACGAAGAGACGTCGGGGAAAGCCATTGCCGTGAATCGATCTTGTACCTCATCCTCAGTAAGATCATCATATGGTTCGTGGCCAGTCTGAATATAATACAATACAGAGCCCAGCGCGAAAAGATCATCAGCATATATAGGAGGACTCTCCAAGGTCCATCCTGGCCGTTGGAAGCGTGGACTTGTTGTAATTGACGGTGGTGAACCAGAAACCGAAGAGCCCGCAAAGTCTGAGATATGTAGCTCAAGAGCATCATTCAGCAGGAAGTTACGGGGAGTAACATCGCAGTGTATTATGCTGGCCGAATGTACGACGGCGACGGCCTCCACGGCATGCCTCGTCCAGGCGTGTTTCAGCTCGGTCGGGATCGTCTGACAGCGCTCCATGTACGACTGAAGGTCGCCGTTCGCGAGGAATTCCAGGACTAGTGAGCAAGCACTTGCATCCCAATGAATGAGTCTTGGGATACGATGATTATCGCCGATGCGTTTGTAAGCCTCAGCTTCGATCTCCATCTGCTGTCGACATTGTTTCTCCTTCTCTGGGCAGTACGGGTTTGGTTTTGGGTATTTTATGATATCGCCGGATTCGAGCCGATCGACAAACGCTGTTGCTCCAGCGCTAACATAATGTCCCTTACTGAGAAAGTATATCTCTCCATAAGGTATCATGGTTGGGATAGCGAAGGCATGGTCGGGAAGAGTGGGTGATAGATTACGCCGCCAAGGTCCTGCTCGTCGATGGTATCTTATCGTGGTCGGGCATGTATGTGGGCGCGGAGCCTATGATAAGATTAGCAGTCGCCCTCTAGAATACTGGCGTCGAGGAAGCACGAACGAACTGAGCCACGGCTGTCTGGTGAAGATGGTGGAGTAGTCGCTTGCAAAACTGCCCAGCTCTCTTGGTTTGTACGAGTAAGCCCTGCAAGAGCCAGTGCATAAAGTAGAGAGCCATGGTGGTAGAGTGAGCTGGTCAGACCCACGACACGAGCGTAGGTGGCATTGGCATCACCTGGCGACCGAAGAAAGCTGGAGCCGGCCCCTTATTGCTCAGGCAGTAACAAGGTCTCGCCGCTCCTGGGAAGGCCGGTCGGGGGGCGTTGGCAGACTCTTTACCCCTTTTAATGGTGAAGGTGGTAGCCAGCTAGGTGTGGAATTAGCGGAATAGAGGGTGGTGATAGACACTTCAGAGCGACGTCGGGTTTAAAAATTAACAGTGTAGGTTACCGTTTTGTCTCCGTTTATTATGGCAGTGGTAGAAATTGCAAGCCAAAACGGTGGCTATGCGGTGGGGCAGTCCGTCGAAATGCCACTAGAAACGGAGGCACACTACACCGAAAAACCAGCAATGGTTGCCCAATTTCGAGAGGCATTAGACTGTGGGAAAGATCTTGACGGGATCCAGATTTTTCGCTCGGCTATGGCCGTACATAATAGACAATGAGCAAGTTTTACTTATATCGGTATTAAGAGTTTGGCCGTGGAAGAATATCACAGATGAATGCTAACTGTAGACAACAGTATAAGTTAACTCTCCTCCTACATTAACACTAGCAGAAAGCTTAACTCTCTCCTGTAATAATTTTTCTATTAGTGGAGCTGTTAGTGCTCTACGCAAGTCGCCACCTTACGGCTAATAAGCCATAATTTCCCCCGTTTCCCCCCCTTTTTTCTAGCACAATAACGCTAGTTATCTTCGCCAGGCAGCCGGCGCCTCCGAGGCCGCTAGAGCCACACACTATAAGAATAACTAACTAATTAACCCTTAATCCTAGCTAGGGAGATCTTAATAAGATATAATAGGCGCATTTAGACTTAAATAAGAGATCTAGACCTAGAGATAGCCCCTATAGATAAGAGTCTTAAGAAGATAATAATAATACTAACTAACTTATACTTAAAGTTATCTTTATTAACCCTACCTCCTACCTTATTATACTAATTAAAGCCGCCCTTAACTAGGCCTTTTACGCCTCCTAGTCTCTATTTAAAATAAGTAAGATACTTACTATTACCTTAGACTTAATACTAAATTAGTTTAAAGTACCTAAAGAAGCTAATATAATAAAGCTTTATTAAGATATACTTAGTATTATTATTAAGAAAGTTATTACTTTAAGGAAAAATACTAAATTCCTTCTTACCTTAGGTTAGGTTAGAGCTATACTTATAATAAGCTTAGTCTCTTATAAAGACACTTTTACTAATAACCCCTTAAGAGTTATAGGTAGAAACTACTAAACTATTAGAACTATTAGAAAACCTACTAAGCCTAGAAATATATAAGAGAATCTTCTAATTACTAGAAAGGGATAGACTAGTATATAAGGTAGATTATTAGGACCTTATTAGCTAGATAATAGAATCTTTATTAAGATCCCTTTAAGTATAAAGATAAAAATAGTTAACCTTTATTATATTTATTAAAAAATTATAAAAGTATATTAAGTTAAGATAAAAGACCTTAGTTATATATTTTAAGTACCCTCTAGTATTATTATTACCTTTAATAATTAATAAATTAGTATAACTATTCTTAATTACTTCCCTTAATTATCTTAACTATTTAATATAACTAGTATTAAGAGATTTAAATCTTAGACTATATATATACTTAAGTATATCCCTTAATTAGTTACTAGCTAGATAAGTAAATATATTAGTATAACCCTTCTTATTAAAAATAATATTAAAGTCTAAGCTAAGAATACCTTAAAGTAGGTCTAAGTTACTTAGGCTATAGAGGGATAAGAGTATTAAATATATATAATAAAGTTTAATAAGCTAATAGCCCCCTTTAGGGTCTTTAGCTTATAACCCTTAAGGTTATTTAAGCCTATTATTAAATTAAACTAGTATAATATTTATTAATAATAGTATAACTTATAAATATACTAAGCTTAAAAGTTATATAATAACTATAAGAAAGTTAGCTATAAAGCCCCTAAATATAAAATAAACCCCTAGTATATAAATTATAGAGGCCCTTACTTAGCCTTAGATAGTGCCTGCCCTACTAAACCTAAGATTAGTAATAGTAAACTAGAGAAGCCTTTAAAGAACTAGCTAAAGATTATTAGGTGTAAAGGTATATTTATATATAAGGCTATCTTATTATAAAACTCCTTTTAGGCCTATAAATAACTATAGTAATAATAATAATAGTAATAGTAATAGTAGTAATAATAAATATAGGTAATAAATAATACCTTTATAAATATTAATAAGGTAAACTATAGTATAAGTAATAACTTTATAAGATAACCTAAGGATACTACTACCCCTAAAGAGCTAGTATAGTAGTTAGGTAAAGGAGATACTTAGGCTCTAGGCTAGTTAAATAATAGGGTATAATTAACCCTAATTAATAAGGGTAGATTATCTACTAACTCTAAGGATATTAAAATATCCTTTACTAATAAAAATAAGACTAAAACTCTAATACCTATTACTACCTAAAAAAGTAAATATAATTAGTTAGCTAGTACTAAAGCTAAGAAAAACTAAAGTATAACTAGATAATAACTAACTATTTTCTAAGTAAATATTATAAAAGCTATTAGTATATATAACTATATACTAGCCCTTATTAGAGAGAATAAGGCTAACCTAATTCTCCTCTAAAAGCCCTAATTCTTAAATAAGTATAAAATAGTAATATATAGAAACTATATTTATATTACCCTTATCTAATAGTAGTTATAAGATAATAGTATTAATAACTAACTATAGGTATTAATATATATATTAAAGTACCTTAAAGAACTAATAGTATAGTAGATTATAGATACCCTATATTAAGATATAGTAGGTGTTATAATAGTAGGTTATTACTTCTTAAATATCTATTATAATAATAATAAGCTATATATTATTAAGGCACTTAAGAACTAGAACCCCCTAAAATAAATACTAATAGTAGGTAACTTTAATATATATTATTATAAGTAGTAACCTAGTATTATAATAAATACTAGTATAGTAGACCTAGTAAACTAGTTCTTTAAATAGAACTTATAGGTTCTAAATACTAATAAGACCCTAACCTATAAGGCTAATAATATACTAAATCTAGTAGTCTTAAATATCCCCTTAGTATATATAAATATCTCTTTATAATTATATACCTTATTAGACTATTTAACCCTAGTAATAGTAATCCCTAAGGTAAATTTCCCTAAAAAGCCTACTAGTAGGTTATATCTTATTAAAAAAGATATACTAAAGTTTATTAAATACTTAAAAGTATATACCTAGCTAATCTAGGATAGTAATATTACTACCCTAATAGGTTTAAAGTAGTTAGCTAAGGATCTAATTTCTACTTTAGACTTAATACTAGTAGTATATAATAAAGAACCTATCTAAAAATAGAAAAGGGTGTCTTAGTAAAATAAAGACTATTAATAGGTAAGAAGGAGAATAGAATAAGAGCTTAAGTAAGGCACTATATATACTAAATAAGTAGTAAAAGACTTTAAATAAGTAGTTAAAAAAGTAAAGTTAGACTTTAATAGGAAATTAATATAAGGATAAAAAGGTCTCTACTTTATAAGATTATAAGTCTCTATAAATATACCCACTTTTATTAAGTTAGTTATAATATTATAATAATATAATTATAATATTATTAAACCTTAATTCTAATATTAAAGTTACCTATAATATTATTATAATATTAAAATAAGGTTATATACTATATCTCTAATATTTAATAAAGGTCTAGACTTAAATAGACTTTTAAGTACTTAACTATATAAAAGGTAACCTTTTCCTATACT
>JAAHCF010000705.1:0-19162 GCA_038367545.1 Beauveria asiatica | reverse complement strand
CCCCCCCCCCCCCCCCCCCAAACAACAACTCGACGTCGATAACATCAGCGTAAAAAAAAAAACTAAATCAAAACCAGGCCTTTATCGCCGAGATCCTCGCCAAGGATCCCAAGGCGCGCGTCATTTCCGCCGGCGACTTCAACGAGTTTGCCCAGGTCCAGCCCATGCGCGTCTTTGCCGACAAGTCGGGCCTCGTCAACGTGGACGACCTGGTCGGCACCCCGCCCGCGGAGCGCTACACCTACCTCTTTGACATGAACTGCCAGTCCCTCGACCACATGTACGCCAGCAAGGCGCTCGCCCGCCGCGCAAAGTTTGAGCACCTCCACGTAAACACCTGGCAAGACGCCAACGGCCAGGTCAGCGACCATGACCCGAGCGTGGCCCAGTTTGACGTCTGCGGCTGCGCGTAGCGGAAGTTGAATTTTATATATATATATATATATATATATATATATTTAGAAAGGGGCTATCGCGCCGTTTTGCGTTGTTAAATGTTTACATGTACATGATGAATTTACAGCATTCGTATTTAGACACGCAGACCCAACTGTTTTTACTCGAGGCATGCACAATGGCATCATGTTTGGTCGTCATTTTCTCCATCATCTTCTCCATCATCTTCGTCTTCATCTTCGTCTTCATCTTCGTCGTCGTCGTCGTCGTCGTCACTATCGCTTTCGTCGAGACCAGGATCCGGCATGACGATGCTATTCACAAACGTAATCTACATTCCATTAGCATTTGCACCTCTCCGCCCAGTATTCCTCTTTTCCTTTGACAACTTACATATCCCTCCATGGCGCGAATGTACTCGCCAATCACCTCCTGCACATTATCCTTGCACAGCATCTCCTCGTCAAACGGTACGCCGACGGTATAATTCTTGAGTTTGAGCAGCTCAATGTCGCGATGCGTCGCATCGTATCCCTTTTTCCACAAATCGTCAGCACAAAGCGTCAAAGAAGAAAACCCCAACTATAAACACAACTATTGATCAGAGTCTCAAAAGAAAAAGATGAAAAATATATATATATATATATGAAAAAACAAGACAAGAACTCACCATTGGCTTCTTTTTCAGCGCATTCATCTGATTCTTTCCCACAAACGCCTTCACCACCGCCTCCACGCCCTTTTCCTTGCCCACCACCACTTCCGGAAAAAACACCCTCCGAAACCGTTCCTCCCCCAGCACCGCCCGCCACCGCTCCGGATGCCGGTCGATGCTCCTCCTCATCCTCTGCACGTGCGCCGCTTCCGGATGCCACAAGCCTCCGCCGACAAACGACGACGACGTGCCCGCGCGGCGGCCGGGCTCGACATGGATATAGTAGCAGGCGTAGGGCCCCTTGCGGCCGGTGCGCGACCAGGCCGCGGAAAAGTGCGGCTTGTACGGCGTGGGGTCCTTGCTGAAGCGCGTGTCGCGGTAGATGCGGAAGACGACGTCCTTGGAGGGCAGCTCGGGGATGGTGGCGTCGGCGGCCGAGACGGTCTGGGTGGTGAGGTCGACAAAGGTGGTCCAGTCTTTGAAGGCGCGGCGGTACTCGCCGTCGTGGGCTGTGGATGGAATGGTCAGTGTTGGGGGTCTTTTTTTTTTTTTTTTTCAAACTTGCTTCAGTTTTGAATTGGTGGGGGAAAAAACTTGCATTTCAGCCATGGCCGTCGATTGTTGGCCTTGAGGTCCTTGAGGAACAGCAACGTGTTCCTATGCACTTTGTGGTCCTCGTACGGCACGCCGCCATCATCTCTCAGCTTCTCCAACGGCACAATTGTGACTTTCATCTGCCTGTTCTCATCATCATCATCATCTTCTTCTTCTTCTTCTTCTTCTTCTTCTTCCTCCTCCTCTGCCTCCGCTGCTAGCTGCGCCTCTGCCGAATACTCGTCCTCATCCTCTTGGTTCTGCTTCGCGCGGCTGCCACTATTCACCTTGGCCTTTTTCTTCACCGGCTCTTCTTCGTCGTTCTCATCATCTGCGCTTTCCCAGTACGAGCTCTTCTTCGGCGCGCTGGAAATTCGGCCAGACCGGCGCCGCGAGGTCCCGGTAGCGGCGGCGGCGGCGGCGGCGGCGGCGTCTTCGGTCACACGCTTGCGGGCAGGCATATTCGCAGGGGAAAAAAAAAGGCGTACAAATGGGGCCGAAATAAAAAGTTTCGAGTAATTGCGGCGTCCAATTATTTAGTGGTTTATAAAGTCTCTTGCCAACGCCCGTTGCGGAATGTGTAAGGGGGGGCGGGTGTCGCACGTCTTGTCGTCATCGGGTGACAGCGTGATTGAACCAGCCGTAAAGTCGCGCTGACCCGCGTCGGGTGTTGCGCGTGTGCACGTGACTTTGACCTACCCTGCATGCCACCGTTTAATCGAATTATCATCGCTGTTAGTTTAGAAAACGAGTGTTTGCGTGCAGACTCATGGCTGAATGGGACAGATAATTTGTTGAATATCATTGATTTGCTCACTTCTGTGTTGTGGCTGACGCTATCCTATAAATTGTCCAATGGCACTATAACCACCTTAATACCGTGTAAGTGCCGCATCCTTAGCCAGTTGTCTTCATAATTTTGTCAAAGCAATAGAGCAAGTTAGCCAATCCAATGACCCTTAGATCATGATTTCGTGAGCCACGTTAGAAAAACACTCGCCACGCGTCCGCCCCCCCTTCAATCTATCACCATCTCCTCCGGGTCTGGCCAGTATTTGCGCCACGCTGTCGTCACTTTTGCCTTCCACGACACCTCCTGCAGCTGCGCCGCCACCCACGCTGGCATCTCCTCAGGCACCTGCTCCTCTTCGGGTCCCAATATCTCCGTCACCGTCGCGCACACCCTCACTGCGCACCCCATCCTCTCTGCGTTCCCGCACCGCAACAGCACCACCTCCTCGGGCAGGTACACGACCTCCTTGACCTTCTCCAGCCGCTGCCTGAAATCCATATTGTGCACGCCCGGGCTCGCGCACAGCCGCAGCAGCTTCGACTTGTAGGTGCGCCAGGCGCGGCCGGGAATCTGCAATAGCTGCGGTCCGATGAGCTTTTCGACCAGCTGCAGGCGTTCGGCCGGGCCGTTGCGACGGAGGTGCATCGGCGGGTGGTCGAGGGTCGTACGGGGGAGCCGCGCGAGACCGGCTTCCATTTCGTGCAGCTCCTGGATGATGGCGGCGCGGTCCGAGGAGAGCGTGGACGGGGCGAGGGTGTTGAGCTTCTCAAGGAGCCACTCCGAGGTCACGACGGTGCCGGGCGTGGTAGAAGGGTGGCTGCCGCCGGCGACCTGGCTAAGCTCGTGCTCGCGCTTGAGCTGCTTGCAAGGGCTGGAGTCGACGATCATGGCATCGTCAGGGGACGAGCCGCTACCCTGACGTGGTGCTGCAATGATCTCGACGTCCTTGTCCCCAGCGTCACCGGGTTCTGTCGCTGGCTTTCCGCTATTTCCTTGCATGCTCTCGTGGCTGAGTGCCTGTGCCAGGGTTACGTCGCTTTCTGCATTCTTCTCTGAAGCAGGCTCTGCTTCGTCGTCTACCTTTTCGTGCTCCTCTTTCTCGCGCTTCACCTTTGACGTGGTATCGAGCGTCGCCAGTGTCTCCTTCTCGCACTTGGTCACGTCTGGAGCATCGCCGTCGTTCATATCTACATCGGCAGAACCCGAGGAGGCAGGAATCCTCTGGACGACGCTTTCTAGGTTCTCTGTAGGACTGCTGGCTGGCGGCGTCGCAAGCACTAGGGCAGTGGACTCTAATGCTGTGGCGTCCGTGACAGGAGAGGGTACTCGGCCAGGCTTCATCTTGTGGCTTTGGAGCGCCTTTTGCAAAATCTGCGAGGATGCCTTTGCTTCATTCGTGGGGATGCTGAGGACGGGCGCGCGCGGACGCGACGAAGGCGAGGTGGTGCAATGGCCTCGCGGCTTGCGGCGCTTTTTTGGGGTGTTTCGCTCCGCGGAAGCTGATCTCTTCATGGTTGAATCTAAGTAGTTGTTCAACGGCGGAAGCAGAGGAATAGGAAAGGAAATATGCAAAGGAAAGATGCAAATGAAAGATGTATGAGAAACGCGAAGCCCTGAGAGAAGTGAAGCTTATAACGGCGAGCGTGAGGCTCACCTTTGAAGGCAAACGCTGCCAGCTGCCAGCAAACGGCACTCCTAGCGCTTCTCTAGCCCAGTTCACTTGAGTTTCAACATGCACAACAAGGCGGACTCCTTGCTTGTGACCTTTTTTTAGTTCCATTTTGTGTCTAGTGTTACAATATAGGACGCAGGCAATTCAAAAATCATGTGCCGTTTTCACGCCGTAGTCCGAAAACACAAACACCACTCTAAAAGCTCATCAGTCAATCATCTATGTAATTACAGCTCGTCGTGGAAGTCGGCGTCCTCTCCCTCGCCGGGAGCGCCGCCAGAGTACATCTTGGAAGTGATGGGGTACGCGACGTTGGAGAGCTTCTCCTTCTGCTCCTCAAAGTCCTCAGCGGTGGCGTCGGCGCCGTTCTCCTCAAGCCACTCCTGAGTCTCCTTAACGGCGTCGATGATGGCCTCCTTATCCTCGTCGTCAATCTTGCCGCCAAGACCGTCCTCATCATTGACCTGGTTCTTCAGGCTGAAAGCGTAGTTCTCAAGACCATTACGGGCCTCAATGCGCTCACGAGTAGCCTTGTCCTCCTCGGCGTACTTCTCAGCCTCGGCAACCATGCGCTCAATCTCCTCAGGGGTGAGACGGCCCTTGTCGTTGGTGATGGTGATGGACTCCTGCTTGCCAGTGCCCTTGTCGTGGGCAGAGACCTTGAGAATACCGTTGGCGTCAAGCTCGAAGGAGACCTCAATCTGAGGAACACCACGGGGAGCGGGAGGAATGCCGGTAAGCTCGAACTTGCCGAGGATGTTGTTATCCTTGGTCAAGGAGCGCTCACCCTCCAAGACCTGGATGAGAACGACGGGCTGATTATCGGCGGCAGTCGAGAAGATCTGGCTCTTGCGAGTAGGAATAGGAGTGTTGCGGGGAATCAGTTTGGTCATGACGCCACCGGTAGTCTCGATACCAAGAGTCAGGGGGTTAACATCCATGAGAACAAGACCTTCAGTTCCGACCTCGCCAGACAAAACACCGGCCTGGACAGCCGCGCCAAAGGCCACGGCCTCATCGGGGTTAATACCCTTGGAAGCCTTCTTGCCGCCAAAGTACTCCTCGATAAGAGACTGAACCTTGGGGATACGGGTAGAGCCACCGACCAGGACAATGTCGTCAATCTCGGACTTCTTGACGTTAGCGTCCTTGAGAACCTGCTCAACGGGCTTAATGGTCTTCTTGAAGAGATCCATGTTGAGCTCCTCGAACTTGGCGCGGGTGAGAGTCTCGGAGAAGTCGTTGCCCTCGAAGAAAGCCTCAATCTCGATGCGGGTGCTCATCTGCGAAGACAGAGTACGCTTGGCCTTTTCAGCCTCACGCTTGAGCTTACCCATGGCCTTGGCGTCCTTGGTGATGTCAACATTGTTCTTCTTGTTGTAGGATTTGGCGAAGAAGTTGATGACGCGCTGATCGAAATCCTCACCACCGAGATGGGTGTCACCGGCGGTGGCAAGGACCTCAAAGACACCATCGTCGATAGACAGGAGAGAGACATCAAAAGTACCACCACCGAGATCGTAGACAATGATCTGGCGCTCACCGTCACTCTTGTCCAGACCATAGGCGATGGCGGCGGCGGTGGGCTCGTTGACAATTCGGAGAACGTTGAGACCGGCAATAATACCGGCGTCCTTGGTAGCCTGGCGCTGATTGTCCTGCGGAGAGGGTTAGCAGTCTGACAAATGAAGGTTTTTTCGGCAACAAACTTACGTTGAAGTAGGCGGGAACGGTGACGACGGCGTGAGTGACCTTCTTACCAAGGTAAGACTCAGCGACCTCCTTCATCTTGCCAAGAATCATGGCAGAGACCTCCTCGGGAGTGAATTGCTTCTTCTTGCCCTCGACCTCGACCTGGACGTTGGGCTTGCCATCCTTGGAGACGACCTTGTAGGGGAAGTGCTTCATATCGGACTGGACATCCTTTTCGCTGAACTTGCGACCGATGAGACGCCTACGGAGCGGTTAGTGACTGAATGCTAGAGGGGTCACGGATGAGGAAAACACTTACTTGACGTCGAAGATAGTGTTGAAGGGGTTGGAGGCGGCCTGGTTCTTGGCGGAATCACCAACCAGACGCTCTTCATCGGTGAAGGCGACGTAAGAGGGAGTGATACGGTTTCCTTGATCGTTGACGAGAATTTCGACCTTGCCACCCTGCATCACACCGACGCAAGAGTAGGTAGTACCCAGATCCTGAAAGCTGTGAGCCATCAAGCTCCAAAGAGGCCGCGGGAGCGCAAGGCGCCAGCCGTCGGCAAGGGCGTTGCGGAGGAACACTTACAATACCAATGACAGTGCCATAGTCGTCGCGGTCGGAGACCTCAGCGTTGACAGTCTGGACGAAGGCTAGGGGCGCGAATAGGAGCGCGATCCAAGCCAGGAGTCCGAGGCCAAGGGCCATCGAACTACGGGAGCGAGCCATTGTGGAAATGTGAGCTTCACGCCGAGGTGTGAAGATTATGTAGAAGAAGAACTGAAATAAAAATAAACAGACAGTCCAATTCCCAATCCTTGAGGTGGCAGCTTCACCCTGGATTCAATGGTTGGTGATGGTGATGGAGATGGAGATTGAAGGTGGAAAAAAAGGTGGTGACGCCGAGCCGACTTTATGAGCGCTTGCCCCAAAAAGTGTCGAGGTGTCCAGATGGCACAAAAAGGCCAGATTGCACCTGTAAGGTACCAGAAAGCCGCTAGCCAGTGGCCCCCCTGGGTCATGCCCCCACGTGACGGGGGGTTGCTTGTGGGGTGTTGGTGACTCTGTCTCGCACTGTGCTGGCGCTTGCAGTGCAACGAACGAAATGACACCTGTTTTCATGGCAGACGACAGATATGGCCACATTCTCCTTCTCTGCACATACATGCATAAACTTGACATCTCAGTATTGAGGGCTTGGTTTGCAAGGTGGCTTCTTCGTGATAAAATTGCACCGGAAATAGTGCTCTGAATCACAAGTACGGAGTACTCTGTGTGGCAATGCAATTGCAAGGTCAATAAATGTTTGGCTAAGCACAGTATGTATACACACGCGTATTCTATCAAGTTCTATCAGTATACATACAAAAGAGACAGCATATACAACATTGCCAAATATGTATAGCCAAGTCGTTAAAATGGCAAGCCGTCACAACGACCCAGCGGTGAGGATAAGCCCGACGAGCTCAGCCTTGCTTCTAGCTCTCGAACTGGTCGTCAATACTACCCCAGGTCTGGAAGCCAACATTCTCGCGGTAGTAGTGGTTGTTTTCATCCACCACGTTGCCGCGGGGTTGATACTCGCAGATAACGTGGTATATATCGCCGCACTTGGCCCAGCCGCAGCCCATCTCACTGGTGGCTTTCCAGACAAGCTGGGTAAAGTGGCCCGTGGCCAGGTCGGCGCTGCCGTTGTCAAAGTCAAATTGGACGCGCTCGTGGCCGAAGCTGTCCACCCAGGCGGCCGTGGAAGACCAGTCCCCGAAACCCATGTTTTCGCCATAAGGACCGCCCTGCAGTGAGAGAGATTCAGTATTAGCACCACGAAGCTCAGGAGTGATGATGGAGAGTAGATTGTGATGTGAGTTGCATGCGTACCGAGTGGTCTCTGGTGCAATAGCTAGCGTGGTTGGCGGCGTAGTCTGCCAGGCTTTGGTCCCACGACAGAGCGTTGGCGCCGTGCTGCGACCGGTACCAGTTGGTAGCCTGCAGCATCTTGTACTCAAAGTCCTCGTGGTCTCGTACCTCTAGCGGCATGGCAGAGATGACGCCAACAGAGGCGAGGACCAGAATTGCGACTTTGGTGATGGCGTTGATGAACATTCTGCAAGTGTTTGTATATAGAAGATTTGTGATATTGCTTGAATATTATGAACTGATAAATGCTGATCTTTTATATTCAATTGATTCCTTTCTCGGGGTGGCCGTTTTCCTTCATGATGATTCAGATCTCACGGCAGCACCACTTACACCGATCACAGTCAAGAGCCCTCGCGGCATCCGAATCGAGGCCACAATTCTTTGATACATGCTAATAGCGATCCACTGATCCTATCTTTGTTGGATAGTCGCGCCAGGTAGAACAATAGAATTCACTACCAAATGCAACAGTTTCTGGCGCGGCCGTACAAAGGCCTGCCTCGCTAGTGAGGAGGATACGGGTACGCCGCACCAGTCACAATCCTATCGGCCGCGAGGACTTGTAACAGTCTTAAAATACGCTGCGAGATAAGGTCAAGGGCGAATTCCGCTTTTCTGATTCCACCAAGTTCAACGTGTCCGGGGGCTCAGTTTTGCATTGCATTGATTGTGAGAAGGGTGTTAGCCATACCAAATGAGACCTCCCCGCTGATGCTTGAAGAAAAATGGCATATCGCAGCCTGGCCATTATTGACAGCCGCGATATAGTTCTTCATATCGGAGTTCATATAGCCTCGACATGAATGGATGATGAATTTTGCAGAAAGACGCCCCAAGCAACCATTGTAGGAAAGACCATATGCAAGTACGTGTCAGCAAGTTACAGAAAAGAAAGCGTACAAGAATCCAGAGGTTGAATTCGAGACGATCATCATTGAGGAGTTGCAGAAGAGGTGGTCAAAGCCTCGATTTGGTATTCTCTGTGACGTCAAGCTTCACCCGCAGAAGATGCTCAGGACGTTGGCTCCGAGAAGCATTCTCAGTGACACAACTTCGACTTCACTCCGTTTACGAGATACTAAATGATCATTCCCACCACAATGAGCATAATGCGGGCCCAGTCAACGAGAAGTCGGAGCTGCAGAACGTTGCCCCTGCACGGGCATGTTCTGAATTTGGCCTGTACTCAATGCTTTCAGCCATCTCAGTATCAAGAGACCTCCATCACAAGGCTGATAGTCAAAATGCGCGTCATTGATGATAACATTACGCATGTTTCGCAAACGAACGTGGCAGCCACGTTTTCAAGGGACAAGGTATAATTCGGCTGCAGCGTCGAGCCAAGTTCAGAGTTTGCTTGCCTGCGTTTCTCGCAGTCGCCGTCCGCACAGTGTCCGTACAGTGCCAGCCCCTCGCGTAGTCCGTGAAAGAAAATCGCGGCTCCACCGCTGGCCCAGTCGGCCTCATCGCCCGCCACCCATCGTCGCAATCTGTCCCTTGGTCAGCGACACGTTCCATGAGCTTCTGCACCTCCACCGTGACTCATGGCGTGATTCACAATGCTTTGCCGTAGCCTTTGCCCGCATAACCAGTACGGATTACCCATGAAGTCATCGCCATCAAGTGAATTGCCATGCAGGCAGCCAGTGTGTCCGCAGAGGCCAGATAGCCAACTAGTGCCAGGGGTCTCCGTTGCGCTACCCCAACCAACTAACCCCAAACCGTCCGGAAGGTTCTTTGAGCAGCCATGCTGTGAATTGACGGGGACACCGGGGCCCAGAGCTACCAATCGCAAAGGTCACCTAAATACTTAGGTGATAAGGCAAGCGGGAGAGGCCGACGGTTATGCTGTCAGGACCACGCCTACAGCAAGGCTGCAACCTCTATCACTCCAAGGCTGTTAAGGCGAATTGCTGTGGATTGGATATCGGCCGGCCGATAGATTGTCGGTCCCGTCAAGCTTCAGGTCGAGGACCGCGGCGTTGTACTCGTAGTTATGACAGGGCCACATGCCACAAAGACACACCACACCATACATCTCATGCAGACGGTAAGGCGGCATTTATCGTTTGTATCAACCCGACTTTGCAGCGGTGGCGCAGGCTTCTTTGTCTGAACCCTACACGCTGCTAGCACTAAAATATGCAAGATCTTCGTGCTACGCTCCGGAAAGGGTAAACTGAACGATTTTCTGAGCGGCGCACCAGATCACTTGAAAGCAAGAGGAACAATGTGGTCGAAAGCATGTTTCATAATCTCGTCAAGTCTATTCTAGTAAGCCGGCAGCGATAGTCTCACCACCACCTCTGATGACCACTCTTTGGCCTGCCTCCAATGGAACCTTCTCGTTAAGCTTAATCACTACTCTGGCAACTCCACCAGGCTGAATGACCTTGGGCTTCTTCTTGATGATCTCCCCTGTAGCCTTGTCCAGCGAGGCAGCAATGCCCTGAATTTGGCCAGGAGAATGTAGGCGACCGCGATGGAGGTCCACCGGCATAGGCATCAGATGTTCAAATGCCATGGCCCTCATCGTAAAGGTATCGCCACAAGGGATGGGGCTGGCCGCATGGCACAAAATGTCGCCCGCACGGATGTGAATAGGATCAATGTCAGTGAGCGCAATGCTGACGTTTTGTCCCGCAACTGCCCAATCCTGTGCGTACGTGTCGACCACAATTGACTTGATGTATGCCGTCTCTCCGCTAGGTTGGACTGCAAGCGAGTCGCCAATCTGGATGGTGCCCGAATCGATGCGACCAGCCAAGGTCAGTGTGCCCTGCTGCTGCGAGCGAAAAATCTCGGAAATAGCCATACGGAAAGGCTTCTTGAGCGCTCGAATTGTCGTAGGTTCGGAGCGCTCCAAAGCATCAAGCAAAGTTCCACCTTGATACCAAGAGGCTGCGGGAGCCGTGATTTCCTTGACGATGTTCTCACCATCCAATCCCGAAATAGGGACAAAGTCGACATTCTTCTCTTGAAAGCCCAGACCAGTCAAGAAGCCGGTAACCTCTTGGGTAATGTCTTCAAACCGGTCCTTTGACCATCCAACCATATCGAGCTTGTTGACCGCCACAATAATACGCTGCAGGCCAAGACTTCGCAAAAGCAGAATATGCTCTCGAGTTTGGCCCTTGAGCCCCTTCTCATAAGCGCCGGTGTTGGCATCAATGACCAGGACAGCAAAGTCCGCCTGACTTGCGCCAGCAATCATATTGGGCACAAAGTCGCGGTGCCCGGGGGCGTCGAGAATGGTGTACTTGGTCTTGTCGGTTTCGAAATAGTTGGTAGCAATGTCTATGGTGACTCCGCGCTCACGCTCTTCACTGCGCTGGTCCATGACCCAGGCTAAAGCGAATGACTGTTTGCCGCTCTTCTCAGCTTGTCTCTTGTATTTGTCAACGGTTCTTTGGTCGACGTATTTCAAGTCCACAAGTAGACGGCCCATCAATGTACTCTTGCCAGCGTCGACATGACCTAATGAGAAGGTTAATGTTGCTCAATTTTTGAATCGGTTCTTTTACATACCGACAACCACGAAGCTAGTGCTCTTCTTAGCACCGCTATTTTCGTATTCTTTGACAACATCTAATCCCTTCGTTTTCGGTGGTGGCAAGTCGTTGATCTTCAATCCGGCGACCTTCTTTGTAACGTCATCTGTCTTGGTATCACTTTTTGCCGCGCCATCGGCCTTCTTCTTGGGTGCAGCCTTAACAGCCGGTGTGACCTTTTTACCCGCTAACAGACATTAGAATTAGCCCTTTATTTTGCCCTTGCAAAGTTCGAACCTTTCGCCTGCGCTGCGAGTACAATGTCATCTGGGCTGGGCTCGGAGAAGGCAGATGCGAGGTATGTAGGTGAGGACGCATAAGCCATGGCAAAAACATCTTGGTTCCGTTTGCGACCTCCTAGAGCAGACCCGATCAAAGTTTGCGCAAACGCGGACGGCGTTGGGCGCTGATCGACCACATTGACGTGGGCTTCCATGCCATGCATTGGTTCATCTGTAGCGCTGGATAATGGAGCATTTGGTGTAGGTAAAGGTTCTGATTCGAGACAAGTTCCCTTTCGCATCGGTAGAGGCACAGAAGATGCTGATGTGTGTGGTATTTGCGCCTGTCCGGAAGACTTCTGAGAGGATATTGACAACTCCTGTAATCCCTTCTCTGCTTTGATTTCATTTTCTTGTTCCTTCTTCTGCTCGGTCTTCTTCTTTCGGGCAGCAGCCAAAGCTTGAAGTTTGGACATTTTTGGACCACCATCACTTCCTCCCAGTAAGCCTCCAGGCGGTGTGCAAGGAGCAATGAAGGTTGCATGCCGGTCGGTAGGCGTCCGAAGCCATGGCATGTCTGAGAAAAAAGCATCCATAGAAAGACTTGGGGGCTTGAAGATGGGAAATGCCAATCTCTGAGAAGAACCTTGCCCAGCACGATATCCTCCATATTCGCTTCCTCGCGGGTCTGCTCCAGTGGCGCCACCATATGTCACAGCTGACGAGGAAGAAAAGGCCGAAAACAACGTACCTTCTGATGCCGCCTTTTTAGGGGTAGGTTTTGGAGTCGGAGAAATGAATGTTTTTTGGAGATAGCCTGCAGACTTTTCCACATCATAATAATAATGCCAGAGAGCTTCCTGTATTTGCGCCACAGTCACCTTGCTGGCGTTTTCTCCGAGCGCTTTTTTGACCTCCTCAGTACCATTTGCCATAGCGACCCTGTCCTCAGGAGTCATCCCATCCTCATCCTCCTCTTCGAAGTCATCTTCACGAGGGTCATAAAAATCGTCGTCTTCGAACGAAGCCATGTTGCGGTATGATGTCACGAGATCGATCGATCGGAAAGAGCCGTGATACGGATGCAGAACAAATGGGAAGGGCAGAACGGGAGATGTATACGCCGAAAAAAATATATACAAAATCGTAGTAGCAGAGTAGTTTGTGACGGTGGCCGTTGAAATTGAATGATGATGCCACCGGTAGATGTTGCAGCTTGCTCAAAGCTCGGCTTTGGAGGGGCAAGGTCTGGCGTCCCGCCACTGGCGCGGGGCATGCGCCACCAAAAGCACCCCCAGCGAGGGGTTCTGTGAACAAATTTAGCGGACTTTTAATTTCGCCGTGTCCCGCTAGTTGTAGGCCAGCATGCTCCTCGAAAATTACGGATTCGCGTAGAAGAGCGTGGAGCTAGCTATACTCGACTCCCAACTCTTGGTGCGTAATTTGGCTGTTCCAGATATTTTCAACTCCATCTCTCAGCAACAATCGTCGCAAAGACGATTCGCCGCCACAATGTCGTTGAGTGAGTCTGCCCACAACCTGCACGACCGGTACAATGAAGCTAACACACACAGATCTGGATATGAGCAACGGTGAGAGCCACCACCGCCATTTGCGCGCCCGACGCCAGAACTAACTTCGGCCTCAGCTACGATGGTGAAGGATGAGCAGGGCCGTCCGTTTATTGTCGTGAGAGAGTAGGTGGCTTCCCACCGCACATTGAGCCTGCTTTACTAACTGTCTCGCAGTCAGGGGAGGAAGAAGCGCCAATACGGCAACGAGGCCGTCAAATCCCACATTCTCGCCGCACGAACTGTGGCCAACATTGTCAAGACGTCTCTAGGCCCCCGTGGTCTCGACAAGATTCTCATTTCCCCCGATGGCGACATTACGATCACGAACGACGGCGCCACGATCATGCAACAGATGGAGATTAGCAACCACGTCGCCAAGCTGCTCGTTGAGCTCTCCAAGTCACAGGATGATGAGATTGGCGATGGCACCACTGGTGTAGTCGTTCTTGCTGGTGCTTTGCTAGAGCAGGCCGCTGATCTCATCGACAAGGGCATCCACCCTATCCGAATCGCCGATGGCTACGACCAGGCCTGTGACATTGCAGTCGCCGAGCTTGACAACATTTCCGATAAGATTGAATTCACAAAAGACGAGACTGCCAACCTGGTCAAGGTTGCCCGCACCAGTCTTGGCAGCAAGATTGTGTCCAAAGCGCACGATCAATTCGCCAACATTGCTGTCGACGCTGTTCTTTCGGTCGCTGACTTGGAGCGCAAGGACGTCGACTTTGAGCTGATCAAGGTTGATGGCAAGGTCGGTGGTTCTCTCGAGGACTCTCTTCTTGTCAAGGGCGTCATCATCGACAAGGACTTTTCTCACCCCCAGATGCCCTCGGAAGTCAAGGATGCCAAGATTGCCATTCTTACCTGCGCTTTTGAGCCCCCGAAGCCCAAGACCAAGCACCATCTCGACATTACGAGCGTAGAAGAATTCAAGAAGCTGCAGAACTACGAGAAAGAAAAGTTTATCGAGATGATTCAGCAAATAAAAGATACGGGCGCCAACCTTGCCATCTGCCAGTGGGGTTTCGACGACGAGGCCAACCATTTGCTTCTCCAGAACAAGCTTCCCGCCGTCCGCTGGGTTGGTGGCCCTGAAATGGAGCTTATTGCTATTGCCACGAACGGACGCATCGTTCCCCGATTCGAGGACCTCAAGGCAGAGAAGTTGGGTCACGCGGGCATTGTTCGAGAGATGACTTTTGGCACGACGCGAGAGAAGATGCTGGTCATTGAAGAATGCGCCAACACAAGAGCCGTCACCGTCTTCGTGCGCGGCAGCAACAAAATGGTAAGTCGACCATGACCGGGACACAGCCAGCACGATGTATAGATGCTAATCAATTTCCAGCTCATTGACGAAGCTAAGCGATCGCTACATGACGCTCTGTGCGTTGTCCGTAACTTGGTTAGAGATAACCGCGTCGTTTACGGAGGTGGTGCTGCTGAAATCGCTTGCTCCCTCGCCGTCGAGGACGCTGCCGGCAAGACGGCTGGTCTGGAACAGTACGCCATGCGCGCATTCTCCGAGGCTCTCGATGCAGTCCCCATGGCTCTAGCTGAGAACAGCGGCCTGAATCCTATTTCGACACTGGCAGAGATCAAGAGCCAGCAGGTCAAGGCTGGTACTGGAAGCCGGGGCAAGCTTGGTGTTGACTGCATGAGCCGCGGAAGCAACAATATGAAGGAGGCTTTCGTTATCGATCCTTTGATTGGCAAGAAGCAGCAGCTGCAGCTGGCTACGCAACTGTGCCGCATGGTGCTCAAGGTTAATAATGTCATCATTGCTGGGTCGGAAGACAATGAATGGTAAATGGATCACGATCGGAGATTAAAGAAGAAGTTGTAGACGGGAATATACCACGGAAAAGTAAATAGTGGATTAGAGTTATCCTTGTTCGTTAATCATGACAAGTCCTCCCCTGAATCCGACCGGTTCCTGTGAGGCTGTGCAACCAGATGGAACCCTAGCCGGCATGCGAGCGGCGGGCTTCGGCTTAGTTCATGGGGCAAGCAACGATCTGTCCCTGGAGCATGACGAATATCGTCTGAGCGAAAAGCCCTAAAATTGCTTGCATAGATCCACATTGTTACTTTTTTTGACAACAGACTGAAATTGGTGCCATTGAGGAACGTTGTCAACGCTCATGTTTCATAAGGCTGCGTCATCCGTTTTGGCGCCCTATGAAGTGCTACCACTAAACCAGTACCCAGTAGACTGTAGTTAACCAGCTAGCCGGCGGGAATCCTTGCACACCTCAGCCGCAGCCATTGCCCACTTTGAGTTTAGAGCCGACGAGGGGGCTTTTTCTTCTTGACATATTAATTACCCATGCCCATCCAACCTACATGGTTTAGTTATTGTAAAAGCGCTCGAGACGGATTGTACGACTTTGGCAATTGAAACTAGTCGCTCTCATATATATCTCGGTCAGAACGTTGGAGCAGGACGGGACATTACGAGAGCATCTTGACACGTCTCAGCATCGAGTCGCCGCCACATTCCGTCCATAGGCTATCCAGACATGTCGTCCGACTCCGGGTCGCCAGGCACGCCATCGTCGTCCTCCGGATGCTCCGACATTGTTGTGACGCGGGCGAAGCGACGCCCGATCCCGCGCAAAGGTCACACCAAGTCTCGGGGAGGATGCGCCAACTGCAAGAAGCGCAAGGTCAAGTGCGACGAGGTCACGCCAGCCTGCGGCGCGTGCCAGCGGCTAGGCTATGACTGCCTCTACTTTGAGAATAAGCTTCAAGTTCGGGCCCGGCGAGAGGAGCCGCTGAAGGCGCTGATCATCAGCCAAACGCCGGCGAAATCACTAAGCTGTGACCCATCGTGGTTCACGATGCACGATATGCGCTTCTTTCAGCACTTTATCTTTTCTGCATACCCGTCGCTGCCATTGGACGGCTGGGAAATCTGGCGCGAGGTCTCGCAGATGGCCCATGAGGTACGCGAAAGCAATGTGTGACACACTCGACTTACCGGGCCTAATCGGAGAATTAGTACGACTTTTTGCTTCACGCCATGCTCGGTTTAGGCGCGTCGCATCTCTCAATCATTACTCCAAACAGCTACACACAAGCGGCGCTGAAGCACCGCGTCACTGCGCTGGAAGGATTCAAGAAGTTCATCTCGACTGCTGGCCAATCGAGGGAGCATGCAGATGCCGCATTTGCGACTGCTCTCGTTCTTACTTTTCAAGCTACTCAAATGAGAGATGGACTCAACGACTTTCTAACCATGATCCGTGGTTGTAAGGGTTATCGCCGTAGCAGCTTGATTTTGCCCTCAGCTGACCGTCATATAGGTAACCTCATCGGCACACATGCTATGGGACAGTACGAGTCGTCACGATTTCGAACGTTTGAAAAGGAATTGTACCTTCGAAGGCTGACCGAAGTGGTTCCCCTCGATAAACCGATTCCGTATTTCGACGCCGAGGCAATCAGAGGATTCATGGGGAGCCTCGAGAATCTCGGCCCGCTGTGCCGAAGCATCGAGGAATTACAATACTTATCCATCATGCGAAGCATCGCCACTTCGGCCCTACAGAGCCCAATGAGCGGTAAGTGGCCTAGCTTGTGTGACTGAAAACGCGCAGCAAATTCTGACTTGGCGTTAGCATACTATGAGCATACGCGCATATACGACGTGTTATGCGACATTGACGCGGAGCAATTTCCTGCTTTTATCGATGAGTCCAACTACACGGGGCGCCTTCTCATCATGCACATGATTGTGCTCGACTATGTGATGGGCACAACAATCTTACAGGAACGACGCCACGAGGCCCCAGCTTCAGTGCCCAGAAACGTATACGACTACATCAAGATGATGCTCCTGACATGGACGCAAAGAATACAAGAGAAACTACCAGAGGAGTACAAGACATACGGTGCATGGCCTGTGGCCTTTACGCGCCAATGCATAGATGTTGGAGAGATGAAACTGCTTGACAGCGGCGGCGACACAGTGAAGCTCGTTGGGGAAACGTTGCGGGAATTGATTCTGTAATGTTTGAGCATAACGATGAAAAATCTTGTATCATTAAGCGATTTCAAACTTGTATACGTTGGTACTATTGCCCTGGCCTCATCTATCTAGCATTTTATTCGGTTGCAAATTGGGACAGCTTGGGTATCATTTGCAATCAGACCATTTGCTCGCGTGAGTCAGGCGTACTTGTCGTCATTTCTCCCGAGAGCTGCTTCTTTTCTCTGGCCTTCTTGGAGAGTAGAGCGCTGCGCGGCAGGTATTGCGAAGGATGATAGACGCAAAAGACACCGATGGCAAAGGCCATTGGGATGGTCTCAAACACCCAAAACAGCCACTCGGTGCGGAAAGCGTAGCCTTGCCTACCTTTGGCAAATTCGCAGACTCGATAAATGCAGCGCATCTAGCAACAGTTGGACGAACATTCTCAGAAGCAGGGACTCACTCTTGTTTAACTCACCATGATGGCAATGCTGGAGATGTAGACGGCGCGGACAACCTTGCGCCAGCCAACAGGCGCATCGGGTACGGCAAATCGGTTGGCCAGGAAATTAAAACGGCCAAACACGGCAAGAAACAGCCCAAAAGCGAGGAGCTGCAGCAAAAGGTCGCCAATCAATGTGTATCTGCCAATCTTTTCCTCGGGGCCTCTCCAATTGCCCGTGCTGGCAATGGCTGAACCGTTGCCCTGAACAACGAACGAGAGAATGTCAAAGGTGACAAATATGGGTGTAAGGAGACGGCCAGCAATACCGAGTATACAATGGTGTGCGGGCGCGAGGACGCATAGTATGAGGCGGCTGATGAGGAGGTAGTTGCCGGCCGCGATGAAGACCGGGGCGAGAACAGTCAAAGTGAGGGTCAATATGTATGGCACCTGGGATCAATGCATCAGGAACTTGAAGTGTTTCGGGGGGGGGGGGCATTGTTGTTTCGCACTCTTTACTTACAAGGACAGTTTGGTTTTTAGCCGAGTAGGCGCGACAGACGTAACCCGCCACTTCAACCGCAGCGCCGACAACGACGGCGGAGAAGAACCACGCACGGTGCTTGATCCAAGTGGTGTAAGTGATGGCAATGAACAAGAGGCCGTAGACGATGCAGCCTACGACTGCCAAAGGAAAGGAAGGGTTATAAGCCCAGATGGAGCGATCCTCGTCGGACATGTTGGGTGGGGGACGTGAGTGTGATATTTGGTCAGTTTAGAATGAAATAACTCGGAGAGAAAAAAATGAAATCCAACGGATGATAGATACTATTTCGCGTATACAGCTATCTGGCAGCGGCAGTTATATAGATAGCTCGTACCTGTCGGATTCAGCTCCGGGTCCAGATGTGCCACGGGCTGACGAAACATCTACGCCATGTCCAGTCATAGTAAGGCTAAACTCAGCTTTCGAGGACATCTCATCATACTCTGTATATCAAGGGTCCTCAAATCGCGCCTCGATCCGAGATATACGCTGCAGGGGGTGGGGAGGGTGCTGTGCATCAGTGTGTGGCTGTCATGTCGTTTTCCTATTTAGGAAAGCTGCTAGAACGAGGCTAACCTGGGAATCCGAGTAATGCGTGATCGCCAATGAGCATCAGCGTAGGGGTGGGACTATGGCAGTCCTCGAATGTTTTGGTTCATCTGCCTAATCACGCTACTGTTCATCACGCTTTTGGGAAGCAAATGCCGATACTCTTGTCGACCCTCAGGACTTGCAGTGACTGCTCAGCCACAGTCGAGGCAAAGAGACAAACAATGTTGGTTTTCAAGATTGGCGTTGCTGGCTCAAAGCCGAGCTTCAAAGAAAAATGGCGTGGTTTATACAATGGTCGTATAAAGCTCTTTGCAGGGAAGCTTGAATACTGATAGGCGATCGGGGATTGCGCGGCCATCATTGCCAAATCGCCGTGTTCCCCTCTCGACAATGGAACAATTGCCCGCATCCTGGAGCTAACGACAATACTTTGCCTGAATAGAGCGGAGACTTTTCTACCCGAGCGTTTATAACGTGGAAAAAGTAGTGCTGCCCTGCCAATTTGCTCTGTGCCGTCTTGGGTGCAGCATTCCTACATGTGACTGACAACGCAAGAGTCTCCCCCCC
>JAAHCF010000704.1:0-19196 GCA_038367545.1 Beauveria asiatica | reverse complement strand
TTAGCTATTATATTTAGATTTATTAAGAAATTACTAGGTAAGTATAGTATATTTATAAAAGCTATTATTAATAGTAGATTAGAGTTTAAAGGAGAGTTTTTAACTATACTATATAACTAGGGTTATAAGTATATAATAATCTTAAAATATAATCTAAAAGTAAATAAAATAGTAAAAATAGGGTATTATAGTATAATATCTATTATAATAAAAATAATTAAGCCTAGTATAATAACCTAGTAATACTTACTAGATATAGTTCTATTTATAGACTAGATATTAGTATAAATATTATATAGAAGATCCCCTTTCTAATTACTATTTAGTTAGTACCTAATCTTACTAATAGAATTAGTAGTCCTAACCTAGAGGTTAATAAGTTAGGATAATATATAAGACTAATAGTCTCTATTTAAAGCTAAGGTAAGAGTCCTCTTAAAGTACTATAAAGATATAAAGATTATATATAAAAAGGTCCTTAGCTTCTAAAAGTAATTAGTAGCCTAAATAGACTAATAAAATAAATTCTAACTATAAAAAAGCCTAATACTAACTAATATACTAGTCTTAGTATATAATATAGTCTAGAATAATAACCTATCCTAGGATATAAAGGTAAAATTATATTAGTAAGGTCTTTATAAGGTAGTAAGATATAATAATAAAATAAAAGTATACTATCTTAAGACCCTAGATAAGATTAACCTACCTAAAATATATACTATAGATTAGCTAAAGGTATTTTAAAAGAATAAAGTAGGGTAGTAGTTTTATAAGGAGGAGGATAGTTAGACTAATCCCCTAGAGGATAACTCTAAAAGTAATAATAAGAGTAATAAGTATATCCTAAAAGATAATAAGGGAGCTCCTAATCTAGATAAATTATAAAATAATAAATTATAATATTATAATTTATAATATAAAAGGCTATAAGAAGGGCTATAAAGAGCTAGCTTTAAGAGGAGAGGACTTATTATAAATATACTTATAATATAAGATAAGGATACTAATTAATATAAAATTATAATCTAAACTCTAAGTTTTTAGCTTTTATAAAGAAACTTATAAAGAAGATAATAGTAAAGTAAAAAGATAAAACTAAAAGTCTTAATTATTACTATTAAAAAGAAGTATATAATAAAAAGCCCTAATTATAAATAATATAGCTAATTCCTTATATTTTATTTTTTATTTTTCTATTTATATAAAGTTATACTTAGTCTATTAAGAAGAAGCTTTTATTATTACTTAATAACTCTTAGCCTATCTATAGTTTCTAGGAATAACTAGTAGTAAATTTAGGGAGTAGATTATTAATCTAGTTAGGTAGAATAGAGAGGAATTAGCTAGATATTAATAACCTAATCTCTATATAAGCTATATTTACTATTATCTTAACCCTCTAAAGGCTTTTAGTACTCTAAATAAAGCTACTAGTTATACTACTAACTAATAGTTTACTAAATATAGTTACTATATAATCTATTAAGAATACCTAGAATAGAGATATAGTCCTAAAAAGGGTATAAAATATAAGAATACCTTAAGGTAATATTTAATATAAAGGTAGTTAAGTAATAAGAGTAGAATTAAGGGTTTTAATAGCTATATATCTAGATTAAGAGTGCCTTTTACTTATTAATATAATTAGATACTAATCTAAGGATAAGGCTTAAAAGAGTCTTAGTCTTAGTAGGGAGGTATATACTCTATACCTTAGAAAGAAGAGTATATTTAGTAATTATCCTCTAAAATACTTAATTAGAAGAATAAAAATACTCTTAAAAGTATATTATTAACGCCTAGTCTTTTAATATAGCTAGATAAAATATAAGCTTAAGGTAGAGAGGAGTCTTATATATATTATAACCTCTACTGCCTATAATAAAGAGAATAAGGTCTCTTATAGCCTAGATTATTAGCTATATAGGAGATTAGGGGTTATAAAATACTTATATAAGGGACCTAAAGCTTATTATAATAATAGTTATTATCTACTATTTACTATAAGTAATAATAATTATAAAAGTCTACTATATTAGGTATAATATTAAAAAGAGTATAGATATTAAGAAGCTTCTAATTAAGTATTTTAAGGGTCTTAAATTTAATTAGGGGACCTAAGGGATAATTAAGTAAGGAAGTATTAAGGTAAATAAGGATATAAGAGAACTTACTAAGTAAGTTAATTAAGAGGATAAAAAGAAGAAAAGAAGAGGAAGAGGAGGAAATTATTAAAGAAGAGAAGGTATAAGATAAAGAGTATATTAGCTATTCTAGCTACTAAGAATATATAATAATCTTATATATATTTATTATAATAAAGCTACTAGCTAGTATAAACTAGTAGCTCTATATACTTAAGTTATTAGGTTAACTAGTAATTAAGGCACCTATATAAACCTTATTCTTCTTTAAATCCTCTTCTCTCTTCTTTTCCCTCCTTTATCCCCCTAAAGCTCTTTATATTTTACTCTACCCCTCTAAACCCCTAATCTTAGCCTTAAAGGCTATAACCTCTAAAGTCTATTATTACCCTAATACCCTTAAGAGTTTTACTATTTTTATTAGTTAAGTAAAGAATTTATTTTTATATACTTTATTTTATTTCTCTTTATATTCTATAGCCTAATCTATAGCCTATTACTTTATTATACCTATTTTCTTTCTCTCCTATATACTAAAAAGTACTTACTTAATTTTTAATTTTCTACTTTATTATATAAATATTTTTATTATTATTTTCTTTTTTATTTTTATTTTCTTTATTAGAATAACTATATTATTTTATCTTAAAGTTAAAAGAAAGGGTAATAATTATTTATATTATTTTTTTAAAGAAAAAAAGTAAGTTAATTTACTTATTACTAAATCTTACTTATAATATTTACTAATCTTTTACCTAAGGTCTACTTAACTAAAAGAAGAACCTATCTAACCCCCTAATTATAAAGATCTTCTCCTTTAAAATATCTAAAAAAGCTTCTACTATATATTAGACTACTTTATAATTAAAGAGGAAGCTTAAAAAGATTATCTTATATTATACTTTAAGCTCTATAATATACTTTTAAAATATAAATAAGCTAAAGGCACCTTACTTTTAGCTATTCTAAGGATTATTATTTAAGGACTAGAAGAAGTTATTATAGTTATTTTTACTAAATTTCTAATTAAAGGCTATTCTTAACTATTTATATATAAGCTTAATAAGCTTAAGGATAAAATAGAATAAGATTAGAAGTTTATAAAAAAAGTATTACCCTTTAGAGGCTTAATTAAGGATAGACTATACTATAAGTAAGGTCTACTAGACTATAGGTTCTAGGTTAGCTTAGCTAACTTTATAAGTTACTAGAACCTTAGTAAAGGGAGGTACTAGGTTATTATAGTATTTAATAAGAGATTAGGAGTTTTATAGATCTTTAACTTTATTCTAAAGAGAAGAAATATAAGGATAAAAGCTATAGCCTTAATATTTTACTAGTAGCTTACTAATATATAACTCCCCTATAGTTTCCTTATATTTACCCCTAATATTAGTAATTAAGGGAATAAGTAGTTTTATAGCTATTTAGGGATTTATAATATTATACTACTATTATAAGGCTATACTAGTAATACCTTATTAGAGCTAATAAGTAGGATATAGGGGAAGAAATAGTTAAATAAGCTAATTAACCTATCTATAGATAGCTATATATAGGCTATTATATAAGAACCTTATAATCTAGACCTCTCTAAGCTATACTAGATAGACTAGGATAGACTATACTTAACTTAAGTCTTAAATAAAAATTTCTAGGTAAATATTTTATATTATATACTAGCTAATAAGTTAAGAATTAAGAAGCTACTTTTATAGACTTACTAGCTTAGATTTATTAGTAATAGCCTAGATAAGCTTTATAAGTTAAAACTAACTAGGTAGTCTATATTTAGTAATTTAGCTTTATATAAGATAAGTAAGAAACTCCTAAAGGATTAGATTAGTATATTCTTTATAAATAATTAAGAAGAATAATACTATTTTCTACTAAACCTAAAGTTTACTAGAGGCCTCTAGGAGTTTATATTTACCTATCCTAAGGGAATAAAGAGTATTCTATTCTTTAATATTATATATATAAATAAATACCTATAATACCCTAATCCTTAGACGCCTCTAGTAAAGGAACCTAGTAATATAAAAGGTCTCCTAGGTTAAAACTAGTTATAGAAGGAAAAGGCTATATATTTAAGACGTAGATCTACTAGTTTTAATAGCTAGATAGTAGGCCTAGGTCCTATATAAGGCTCTATAGTTATATAAAGGACTAACTAAAGTAAATAGAGTTTTAAGCTAATAAACCCTTTAAGCCCTAATACCCTTAAGAGCCTCTTAGCCTAATTAGGGAAGATAGGACCTTTAGATTAGAAGCTAAAGTAGCTACTAAGTAAAGAATCTATAGCTACTAGAATACTAAGTACTTATTAGTAACTTTTCTTAACTACTTAAGAGTTTACTTTATTAATAATATCTTAAGTCTCCTAATATTCTATAACCTTATAATAGGCCTTTACTATAAAAGATTAGGCTATTTATAAGCTAAGAGATACCTAGATTATATAAGGGTTACTAATCCTAAAAGAACTTAAGGAGGTAATTAAAAAAACTATAACTATAGGCTAAGATACTAATAAAGATAATTAAGCTCTAAGTATTATTAAGGATTAAGATAAGTTAATTTATAAGTAGCTTATACTTATAAATAACCTAGACCTAGCTAATAATATATCTAACCTAAGCCTTAGTATTAATAACTCTTTATTATACCCCTAGTATATATACTAGCTTTAGAACTAGGGGAAATAGACTTTACCCTATATTAGATATATTCTAGTACTTTAGCTAAGTAAAAGGAAGATAAGCTTATTAAGGACTATACTTATTAAGACTATTTAGCTACTAGAAGGAGATATAGTATAAGTATAACTAGTAAAGGCTTTATATATAGTTACCTTAAAGGGATCCCTAATCCCCTTTATCTTAAATAGATTAGTTACTACTAGTATATAGACCTAAGTCTATAAAGCTATTATTATATACTAAACTATACGCCTATCCTTAGCTAGAACCCTAGTATTATAATTAGAGGCTTTAGTAGATTCTAAAGCTACTAATATAGAGAAAGCTTTATAGATTACTAGGGAATAGTTAATTAAGTATACTAAGAAGCTTAAGAAGGCTAAAGAGTTATAAGCTATTATTAAGAAAGCTACTACTAAAGAATAAGCTATTATTAATAGCTAGGCTACTACTAAGGAAGCTACTACTAATAGATAAGTTACTAGAGATAAGGCTATAAAGGGAAAGGAGGAACTAAGCTTTAAAGTAAAGCTAGATCTACTTATAGGCTCTACTAGAAGCTAAGGAAGAATAGATTAATTAGTGTATAGGTTTAGGAGGAAAAATTTATTATTTATTTTTATTTATTAAGTATTTTAGGTATTTATTTTAAATTAAAAAGATAAAAGGAATTATTTATATAGGACTTATTACTATTCTATAGCTATTTATTTTTCTTATTATATAAGGAGGATTATATTAGTTAAATTTAACTACTTTTAGGGTTTACTTATAAGGAATAGTATAAAAAGATAAAGTCCTTTTATAGTTTTTAAAAAATAACTTTTTTACCTTTTTTATATCTAATTTCTATTATTTACCTTATAATCTAGAGCCCTATAAGGTTTTTCTATAATCTCTAATAATATCTTTACTTAATATAAAGCCTTTAATAATTTAGTAAGTAATAATATTACTAATTATTTAAGCCCTTATTTAATATTATATATTTTCTATAATATTAACCTCCTAATTAGGAGTTAATAAATACTTTATATATATATAAAACCCTTAGAGAGACTATACTTCTATTAGTATTATAAACTAGGCTAATAGCCTTATAGGTAGTAGTAAATACTTTATATGTTTTAGCCGCTTTCTCCCTTAGTAATAATTATATTATCTTTTATAAATCTCTTATATAAGCTTTAGTTATACTTTTATTTTATTATAGTTTTTACTTATTAATAAAAGATTAATATTATTTATAAATTTAACTATATATAGTCTTAATATTACTTTAAGGGCCTTATAAAGTAATAAGATAAATAGAATAAAGAGGATTAATAATAATAATAACCCTTAAAGTACCCTTCTTTAAATAGCTTACTTTATAATTAATTTATTATTAATATAAAGCTTATTTACTCTTTTACTTAAAAAAGACTATAATAACTAAAATATCTTATCTAAGTACTTTAAATACTTAAGTTCTTTTATTAGAAGCTTATAATTAATATTATTAAAGGTATTAACTATATTTAATTATAAAAGTAATATTACTTTATTATAAAACTATACTATTTTAACTAACTTAACTATTAAAGTAATTACTATTTTAGTTAACCTTTATCTTTAATTCCTTATTTATCTCTTAAATAAGAGGTAGTATTTCTTTATTATAAATATAATATAAGTAACTAGTATCTTCTTAAATAGTTTATTTATTATATTTAAGAGTATAATTAGTCTTTAGTTATTAATTATATATAATTTATTTAGTATCTTTCTTAACTTTTAAAATATTATTATAGTCTTAACCTAGTATTATTATAAAAAATAGCTAATCTTTAAGGAGGTATTATATAATATTATTAATACCTTAAAAAATAAAGGGCCTAGTACTCTTAAGAAGTTATATAATATTTTATTTAGGCTTAAGGTGTTTTATACTATATAATTTTATAGTATTATTTCTACCTCTTATTTTATAATTAGTAATAGAATTTTTACTATATTTTATATTATTAAAAAAAGGGTAAATAGTATTATATATAGCTTTATAAGATCTTAAAGTAGTATTATTATAAGGTTTATTATTTTTAGCTCTAAGAAAAACTTTTATATTAAGACCTTTATCTTCTTTTCTCTAGTTTTAACTAGTATATCTTATTTTAATTAAGTTAACTTTAAGATTATATTAATTATATACCTAATAATATACCTCTTTATTTACTTATACTATTTTTATAGCTTTAAGGTCTTTTATAAGATATTAAAGTAGGTTCTTTATAATACTCTTTATACCTTAGTTAAGGCCTAAGCTTAGTATATCCTTATCTCTTTTATAATATTCTAGTTAACTTAAGAGCTAGTTTTTAGTATATACCTCTATTTCTTTTTAGTATTTATAACTATAATTTATACTTTATTAGTTTATTAAGGTAATTATTAGTTTTATATTAAGCTTATAATAAAAACTACTCTCTTAATAATTTCTTTTAGTATTTTTATTAACTAATTATATACCTCTTTTACCTTAAATAGGTTATTTAATTAAAAAGTAGCTTTAAAAGGAAGCTATATTATAGCCTTTATTTTTATAATAAACTTATTTACCTTATCTTATTTTTTTATAAATATATTAGTATTAGGGGTATATATAGTTAATTTAAAGAGCTAAGGAGTATAGTTAGATTTAATAAGGTCCTAGTCTAAAATTATATATCTCTCTTTTAGAGTTAAGTTTACTTATAAGAGATTTAATATATTTATATATTAGTTATATTAAAATTATATAATCATACCTTAAGGGGTTATTAAGATAGTCTTAAATTATATTATAGTCTTTATTATCTTACTTATTTATATTAACTTCTAATTATATAAGTTCTAGTTTAGGTAATAAACATTAAAGTCTTTTATTATTATATATAAAAATTCTATACTTAATAGTATATTACTAAAAAAGTACTTTAAGTTTATTTTAGACTTTATATAAATATTTATAATTTTAGAATTATAAAGATATAAAATAATATATTAATAATTAAGCTTAATTAAGAGCTTTAAATAATATATAAAGTATAAAAAGATAATTATAACTTAGAAAAAAGCTTTATTTTTATAAAAACTATAAATATATAATTATAAAGTAATTATATTATTATAAAGATTATATTTAACTTAAGAAGTAATTATAAGATAATTTATATTTAAATTATAAGCTTAGTATAGTTAGAACTACTTAGTTAATATATTATTATTACTAATAATAAGCCCTTTAAAATACTAAATTAGTTAAATATAGTTATAAAGTTAATAAATAATTAAAGAGTAATAAATTTATAATAAATTTATATTATAATTATAAACTTAAAAGTAAATAATATATTATTAAAAGTATTATAATAATATAATAAAGATTTAAATATATTATTTAAATATAATTACTAGAATTATTAACTAATTATAAATAATTTAAAGCTTATAAAAAGTATATAAATATATTATAAAGTAATTATAAAAACTAGGTTTATATTTATAATTAGTAAAAATAATACATTATAAGAGCTAAAAGACTAAGAAAATAATATACTATAGATTAAGTATATAATAATAAATAATATTAATAATAATATAATTATAAGCTTAGAGGAATTTTTAGTATATAGTAAAAAAGTTAAAGAAATACCTCTAAAATATATTAATATTATAATAATATTATTTAAGATAAAGGTATTAAAGTTACTATTTTTAAATAAGTTATAATATATAGTTAAGCTAGAGGATAATATAATATTATCTTAAAAACTACTTTATATACTTATACTTAAAAAGCTATAAAAACTTTAAGAATTTATAATAAAAGTATAATAAAAAGGTTAAATTAAATAATTAATAAACTTAATAAGTATACTTATCTTATTTATATTAAAAAAAGATAATAAATTATAAATATATATAAATTATTAAATATTAAACTAATAAATATATAAAAATTAAATAATATTATTATTAATAAATAATATTATAAACTATTTATATAATATAAAAATTAAATAATATTATTATTAATAAATAATATTATAAACTATTTATATAATATAAAAATTTATAATAAGTTTAATATTTAAAATATATATTATTATAGTAGAATTTATAAAAATAATAAATAAAAAATAGTATTTTATTATAAATATAAATACTTTAAATTCTTAATAATACTATTTAAGTTAACTAATATACTAGTAATATTATAAAAATATATTAATATAGTCTTATAATCTTACTTTAACTAATTCTATATTATATACCTTAATAATATATTAGTATATAATAATAATATTATTAAGTATATATAGTATATTTATAAAGTATTTTAACTTTTATTTTAATTAAGCTTATATATAAATTTTAATAAATTAAAGTTTAATATTATAAAAATATTATTTTTAGACTTTATTATATAATTAAATAAAATATATATAAAAAAAGAATATATTAAGGTTATTATAAGTTAGTTATAACTATATAATATAAAAAAAGTCTAGGCTTTTATAGGTTTTATTAACTTCTATTAATAATTTATTAAAGGATTTAGTAGAATTATAAAACTATTAATAAATATTAACTTAGTATAAAAGAAAGGTACTTTAATATTAATAAGTAATTAAATAATAATATTTAAATAGCTTAGGAGTACCTTTTAAAATACTCTAGTCTTAATATATTATAACCTAACTATATTAATAAAAGTTAAAATAAATATATTAAACTTTATTATTAGTATTATCTTATTATAAATATAATATAAAGATTAATATTTTATTATATATTTATTATATAAATTAATAAGCTTAAAAATAAAATATTTAATATTTAATATAAAGATATTAGTAATTATAAAGATATTTTATTAATAATATTATTATCTAACTTACTTTAAATATATTATTAAAGTACTAATTAACTATTTAAATTATAATTATTTTATAATAAAAATAAAACTAATAAGTAAATAAGTAATAATATTAAATACGTTTATATTATTAAATTTTATAATATAATATTATTTAAAGTTAAAGAACTTAATAAATATATTATTAAGGTAAATAAACTATAAAAAAGATATAAAATATATATAAAAAAACACTTATAATATTACTAATATTCTTATAATAATTTAAAAATATATAAAATATAATAAAATAAATTATAAGCTAATATAAACTAATAATTTATAAAGTAATAAAAGACTAATAATATATTATAATAAATTAAGTAATAAATATACTTATTATTAGTAATAATAAATAAATAATATAAAAAGTATAAAAAAGAAATAAAAGAGTTCTAAAATAAATAAATAAAAGTCTAGTATAAAGTTAAACTAGTAAAAGAAAATAAAAAGTATAAAAGTAATATAAAAAAATATAAAATATATAAGAAAAATATAAAAATATAATAATAATAAAATAATTAAGTATTATATAAAGTCTAATAAAAGTAGTTATAATTATTTAATTTAAAGAAGTTTAAATTAAAAAAGGAAAACTAATAAAAATACTAAGTCTAATAAAAGTCAACCTTATTATTAAGAATATATAAAAGTAAAATAAGAATATAATAAAAATAAAAAATAATATATTAAGTCTAATAAAAGTATTTTTTATTACTTAATCTAAAAAAGCTTAGCCTAAAGAAAGAAGACTAGTAAAAATATTAAGTTTAATAAAAGCTAATTTTACTATTTAAAATATATAAAAATAATATAAAAATATAATAAAAATAAAATAACTAGGTATTATACTAAATTTAATAAAAGTATTTATTATTATTTAACTTAAAAAAGCTTAGTTAAAGAAAAAAGACTAGTAAAAATATTAAGTTTAATAAAAGCTAGCCTTATTACTTAAAATATATAAAAATAATATAAAAATATAATAAATATATTAAATATTATATTAAGTCTAATAAAAATAATTACTATTATTTAGATTAAAAAGAAAAGCTTAACTATTATAATATATAAAATTACTTTTACCTTATCTTAAGCTAAAAAGTAAGAATATAATAATAATAACTTATAATATAAAGGTAATTATATATATATTTTTTATAATTTATATATAAAGATATTATAGTTTTATTATAATAATAAAGTAATTAAATATTAAGGCTTTTAATATATATTATATTAAATAAAATTATATTATTATTAACTAAGTATAATAATAATAATATATTATTATATTATATTTTATAATAATTATTAGTAAATAAAGAATAAATAATACTAATTATATTATAATAGTATAAGGTAAGCTAGGTAAGGAAATAGGATTATAAGAATAGAAGGCGAGAAGAAGTATATTCTATAGACTCTTAAGACTAAAGCTTAATAAGCTTTATCTTCTTAATACTATCTTCTCTATATATATCCTTTTATAACTAAGGTTATAACTTAACTTTAACTTTTTATTAAATTAGTATTAAGTCTCCTTTAAGGCTTTATTCTTTATTTCTAATTAGATAAAGCCTCCTTTATTAATTAGCTAAGTTAGTAACTTAACTCTAAATATTTATTAAGTTATAATTAAATTAATAGTAAATATATATATTAATAAGCTTATTTCTTTTAAATATATAAATTAGTTAAGTTATAGTTAACTTAATTAATTTTATTATAGCTTATAAAATTAGTAACTTATTATTAAGCTTTTACTTTTTTATATTTTATTTATACTTATTAATAATAATATAGGTTAAGTATTATAATTATCTCCCCCTTAATAGGTACTTTACTAAGTATTAATAACTTCTTTAGAATTAAATTAAATTCTTTAGATCTTTATAAAAACTCTAATATACCTCTTATACTTATAAATTAAGTAATTATATATAAATTTTATAATAATATATTTACTTTACCTTTATTATTATAAATAGTAATATTTTCTACTTAACTAACTAGTAATAAAGAATAAGTATATAAGAGTTATATTTTCTTTAACTTAAAGCTTAGGCTTTTTTTTTTATAAGTTCTTTACTTTATTTTTTAAAAAACCCTTTTACCTTATTTACTTACTCTTACTTTACTATTATATTTATAACTAATATACCTTATAGAGTTTATTTTATAAATCTTATTAATAATCTTAAAGTAATTTCTTTTCTTTAAGGTTCTCCTCTAATATAAACTACTATATATTACTTTTAAGGCTCTTATAATAGCTTAACTCCTTCTTAAATAAGCTCTTATAATTACTCTTATATAAGGGATTCTTTTTCCTCTTTTATAACAATCTCTTTTAATAATAAACCTATAAATAATTTTATTATACCTTTATTTATTACTTAAAGTATAATCCTTAGTCTAGTTATCTTAATTATAAGTAGTATTATTACTTAGTCCTTTAATTCCTTAGCTAAAGCCCTATTATAGCCTAAGGAGGTTAGGTATATATAAGCTTTTAACTTTCTAAAAGGTTAAGAGGTACATTAACTTATAGTCTTTTCCCTTTTTTTTTTATTAACCTAATTAAATAGTTTCTTAACTAAGAGTCTAAGGCTAATTAATAGGCCTTTATTCTTAATATTACTCTAACTATATAAACTACCTTAAATTAACTTACTAATATTACTTTAATATTATTATTAATTAGCCTCTTTAATTAGCCTACTTAAGCTTAATAGTCTATCTTACTATTAGCCTCTTAAAATACTAAAGAGGAGTAAAAAGCTATTAATATATAGCTTACTATTAAGACTATAGTTATATAACCTTTACTAGATCCCTAGCTAGTACCTACTATTAATAAGCTATAAAAAGAGTCTTATATTTAAAGTACTCTTAAGAATATTTATTATACCTTTATAGTTAACTTATTTATTCTTATTCCCTTCTTTAAGAGTAAAAAATAACTTATAAAAGTTATTAATACCCTTACTAATTAATATAATAAGGTAAATAAAGATACTATTTAAGTAGCCCTTAATTAAGTTAGTAACTTTATACTTAGTTTTTTCTAAATTAACTCTACCTAATATCCTATTATTATTAAATTACCTTTTATAGGCTCTCCTTTTATAAATATATAAAGTACTTTTATTAGCTTTTTCTAATATTAATAAGGATTTTAATAATAAAGAAGAAAATAACTTTCTTAGTAATAAATTAAAGTACCTTAATATATAAGAGTACCTTCTAAGTATAGGTAATAAAATAACCCCTAGTAATATAAATAAAGGTTTATCTTTAATTATTATTATATTTAATTAAATAAGGCTTATAAATAATATTAATTACTTTTATATATAGTATTTATTTTTATTAATTAAGAGTTATTAGGTACTTATAGTATAAGAAAATTTTCTTAAGTTCTTCTTTTTAATATAATATTCTTTTAATTATATTATTACTTTATAATAATATATATATTATTATATTAATTAAAAAAGTTATTTACCTATATAATTTCTTTCCCTTATTAATAAGCTTCTTATTTAACTAATCTTTTTTTAAGTATATTATAAGATATAAGCTAATTAAGACTAGCTTAACTATACTATTATAAATATATATAGATAATATTTATATGTTTATAATAATAGCCTAGATTTTCTTTTTAATTCTATCTAATATTATTAATTAATTAAGATAACCTTAACTCTTATATAGAGTTTTAACTCCTATTATAATTATTATTAATAATCTTATAATCTTATAGGTATTATAAAAAATACTAAGGTAAGTACTCTTAGTTCTTTTTTAAGTTATAAGCTAACCTAAGTAGAATACTTAAATATAGTATTATATAATACTTAATACCTATAAGTAGACTTTTATTTAGGTAAAGGGTTAGATCCCTTAACTTTAACTAATTATATAAAATTCTTTATACTCTAGCTAAGAGCTAGCTAAATATAATTAGTAATAAAGATATTTAATATTATTATTAATAGCTTTTTTTATTAATACTAATAAATTAAAGAAGATTATAATTTATATTTATAATATAATAGTATAATAAATATATATTATTTTATATTAATTTCTTTTATTTTTTTTTCCTTTTTTATAAGTTTAATATAATTTTTTAGTAAATTTAGATAATATTACTTAGTTTTTCTTAGTCTCCCTCTTTTATATAATATTTTATTAACTTATAGTTAATAGTCTTATAAATATTCTTATATATTTATTAGGTTTTCTTTTACTAACTACTTATTATATTCTATTAGCTATTCTTTTTATTTTATTAAAAAAAGTATTAATTAGTTTATAGTTTTATATACTATAATATTCTTAATTTCTTATTCTTCTTTTAAGTTATTAAGCTCTAATATTAATAATAGTTTATAAGATTCCCCTTTTTAAAGCTCTAGTAAACTAATATAAAATATATTATAAATTTAAGAATATTATTCTAATAAGGCTAATTAATATACCTATATATTAATTTTCTTTAATACTTATAATAGCTTAATATATTATAATACTAATTTATTCTATATTACTTTAAACTTAAAGTTCTTTATAAATAATATAACTAAATCTCCTTAAGATAATTTAAGTAGCTAATACTATTAGTTATAATTATATACTTATTATTATATTACTTATTATTAGTATTCTTTTATTTTCTTTTTAGACTTTAGTAATTTCTTTATTTAAGTTCTTAGCTTTAATAGCTCTTCTCTTATAAAGTTAGCTTTAACTTAAATCCTAAGTTTAAGATAATACTTAAATAATAAGTATAATAATAAATTACTTATTATATTATTTTATATATTATTATATATATACTAAGCTATTATTAATAAGTATAACTAGTTATATTATACTTTTATTATAAAGTAATATAAGTAATATTCTAATATTTAGTTTATTTTTTTTATTTATTTATTTATTTAAGGATAAAATATAGTAAATAGTTAATATTAAATATTTAAAATATTATATAATTTTAATTAGAATTTACTTATAAATAAAGACCCTTAATCTAAGATAATATTATTAAGTATACTATATAATAGCTTAACTTTATTATAAAATAACTTTACTAGTTATATAACTATTATATTAGTATTTACTATAAAAAAGAGACTATACTTTATATATTTATTAATAATAACTAAAATTAAGTTTACTTATTTAGTTTTAATATATATTAGTAGTAATCTTATAATAAAATCTATTATTAATTATAACTAGGGTCTTAAAGAGATTAGTAATAACCTTAATTTATTATATAGTTTATATTATTTTATTATAATAACTTAATATATTATATATATAACTATATAATTTATTATATCTTTTTATATATTTTACTAGAAGAAGTTTTAATATAAAAGGTCTATTATTTAGTTAGTATTAAAATATCTTATTAATAGATTATTATAGTAAGTCTATAATAGTTTATAGACTAGGTCTAGATTTTTTAGAATATAAATCCTTCCTTTAAACTAAAGTAATCTTATATTAATAATTTATTATAAATACCCTTTAGCTCTAATAGCTAATTACTTTTTCTTTTAATAACTTAAGTCTTTTAATAACTTAAGTCTTTATTTTAAGTATATAAAATAGTAATATATAAATCTATATTTAAAATCTTATATATTTATATATTTATAACTATAGTAAGTATATAAGCTTTTAGGCTATTAAATTATTATTAATTCTTTTCCTAATTTAGTAAAGAGCTACTTTATAAGTAACTTATAAGTTCTTAACCTACTTCTAGTATCTTACCTAAGTTTATAAAGTTAAATATAAATAGATTTATTCTCTACTTACCTTTACTTTAAGCTATAATTATAACTATAAATACTATTTTTTTTTATAAGTTATTAACTAACTTTAAGTTAGGGCCTTTATTTAATATATAATTAAGTTATTTTAAGAGAGTATTAATAAGATTTATTTTATTAGCTTAATATTTTACTATAAACTAAAATAATATAAAGAATATATACTATTTTACTTATCTTTTACTTAATCTAAAAGTATTTATAAAACTTTATAAGTTATAATAATTAAACTAAACTTTAACTAGCTAGTCTTTATTTAAGTATTATTTTTATTTTTTAAAGTATTTAACTATTATAAATATTTTTTAATTATTAATTATATATTATTATTTAGTTTTAGTAAATTTCCTTAACTAGAATATAATAAGATAATATTAACCTTTTTTATTTATTTATAAAGTAATATTAGAAGTACTATTTTTTAAAGTATTTATTTTTAACTTAACCTCTTTCTTTAGATTATAATATAAGAAAAGGGGTATACTCTAAAAAGCTACTTTTAACTTATTAAAGATATACCTCTTAGTTATATTAAAGTTAACTCTCTTTAGTTTTTTACCCTTTATTAGTCTTTTTAATTAAGTTATAAGTAATAAGGCTTTTTATAAATAGTTTTTAATAAACTAATAATAAAAATTATAAAAGCTTAAAAATACTTAAATTTCTTAAAAAGTCTTTAATTCTAATTATTTTTAAATTATTTATACCCTTAATATATTTATTTAAATTCTCTCTTTTAAAAAAATAAAGCCTAAGAACTTTATCTTAAATTTATAAAAGATATATTTTAATAGCTTTATATATAGTTTAGCTTTTTTAACTTATCTAATATCTTTTTTAAGTATTTTATATACTTTTCTTAAGTTTAAGAAAATATAAGAATATTATTAAAGTATATTATATAGATTTTATTAAGTAAGCTTTTTATTACTTAGTATATATAATTTTAAAAAGTAATTAAGGTATTTATTAGTTTAAATAGTATAATAAAGAACTTATAATAACTATATTAACTATTAAAAGTAGTTTTTTATTTATCTCTCTTTTTAATTTAGATATAATAGTAAATATCCTTAATATTTAACTTAGAGAAGAACTTTACTTTTAAAATATAGTCTAAAATTTTTATAATTAAAGGTAAAAGGTATTAATTCTTTTTAGTAATTTTATTAAGACTTTTATAATTAATATATAATTAAAGTATTTTATTTAATTTTAAAATAAATAAAATAGGTAATCTAGTAAAATTAATAAAGTAATAAATTTATCCTTTTTCTAAGGTATTATTAATAAATTCCTTAAAGGTCTTTAATTCTTAAGAAAAGAGAGGGTATATAAAACTATATAGACGTATAGTCCTCTCTTTAAGATTAATTATATAATTAGTTTCTTTATATTTTAAGATAATTCTTATTTTAAATATATTAAATATATTTATATATTTTTATAATTCTTTTAGAATCTAATAAACTTAAAGGGTTTTTAACCTATTTTTATCTTTATTAAAGAGTAAGAGTAACTCTAGTATTTTTATAATTATATAAATAAAAATAGTATTCTTTAATTTTTTTATAAACTTTTAAAGGGTATTAAGTTAAATTTAGGTTTTTTATATTTTAAAAAACTAATACTCTTTTTTTATATTAATAAAGATATCTTATTTTTTTAAGATAAACTTACTTAAGATTAAAAGATACCTCTTCTTATTAGCCTCTTTTAGTAAATTATTAGTTAAATACTAGCTAATAAATATCCTTATAATTCCTTAATAATTAATAAAGGTAACTAGTATTTTATATAAAATATTAAGTTATACTTATTATTTTAGAGTAGTATAGATTATTAGTCCTTTAGTTTCTTAAGATTACTTTAGTTATAGTTATTATACTAGCTTTTAATTAATTAGACTAGTTCCTTCTTTTATATTAAGAACTATAAAGATATAGTAACTAATATTCTTTATACTTTTTTTATTAATAAAGGGGTATTTATAACCTCTTTAAGATTAGGCTTTTAGTTTATATATTTCTTTATTATATCTAAAATATAAATATCCTTATCTATTTTTATTAATTTAATAAGTATTTAAGTTCTCTTTTATAAATAATTTACTAAAATAATATAAAAAATAATTATATTATTTATTTACCTTTTTTTATAAATAATTTAATATTAAACTTCTTTTTTAAGTACTCTAGAGAAATATAACCCTCTTTATTATAATAATAATAGTATATAAGTTTATTTAACTTCTTATAGTCTCTTTAAAACCTTTTTTTTTAGATCTAGGGTTTTTTATAAAAAGATCTTATAAGTTTTATTATTAAGGAAGATAATAAGGTAAAATTTTAACTATATATTAAGCCTTTTCTTTTCTTTAGAGGCTCCTTTTTTATTAGATACTTATTACTTTAACCTTTTTTTAACTTAATCTCTTATATATTATGTTAGTCGGATTCGACTACCTCTAGGGTTTACCTACGAGGAATAGTATAAAAGGACGACGTCCTTCTATAGTTTTTAAAAAAAAATAACTTTTTCGCCTTTTTTATATCTAATTTCTATTATTTACCTTATAATCTAGAGCCCTATAAGGTTTTCTATAGTCTCTAATAATATTATTACCTAATATAAAGCCTTTAATAATTTAGTAAGTAATAATACTACTAATTATTTAAGCCCTTATTTAATACTACGTATTTTCTATAATATTAACCTCTTAATTAGGAGTTAATAAATACTTTATATATATATAAAACCCTTAAAGGGACTATATTTCTATTAGTATTATAAACTAGTCTAATAGCCTTATAGGTAGTAGTAGATGCTTTATATGTTTTAGCTATTTTCTCCCTTAGTAATAATTATAATAGAGGTTATAATAAGGAGAAACCTTAGTTAATAGTTAAGATGCCCCTAATTATTAGTTAAGAGTACTAAAGAGCTACTATAATAAGTACTTAGAAGAAAAGCTATTAAGGGAGCTAATAAGCTTAATAATATATAAGGATTTAAAAATAGTTTATCCTAAGTTATAGTAGCTACTAGGCTTTATAATTATAAGAAGGTTTTATTACTAAACTAAAATATAAATAAAGAAATAGTAGGTAGATAACCTATAACTATATCTAAGATTAGGAGAAGAACTATAAATAAAATATTATAAAGATAGATAAGGATTAAAGTAGTCTCTTACTAAGAAAATACTAGGACTAGTAATTATAAGATTAGTACCTATAAAAGGGAGTTTAGCTTATTATAAAGGAAAGTAAAGGATTTTATAACTATAATATTAACTATAAAGGACCTACTCTTAGTCTAATTAAGTAGGACACTATTAATATAGTTAAAGTACTATAATTAGGAATATAGTTAAATTATCTTATAGTATAGGAGTACTAGGTAGATAGCCTGTGGATAGAGTCTTTACTTAGGGAAATAAAGTATAGGTTAAGTAAGTAAGGAACTAGGATAAGGATTAAAGTATTCTTAACTAAAGAAGGATAAGAAAGCTAAGGAATATAAGATTAGTAGGCTAAAAAGGGTT
>JAAHCF010000703.1:0-19246 GCA_038367545.1 Beauveria asiatica | reverse complement strand
TAGTATTACTATTTAATTACTTAGTAAGCTATTAGTATATATTTTTAATATTAATTACTTATATAAATAAATTATTAGGGTTTATAATAACTATTTAATATTTTTTTAGTTATAATAGCTTTAATTTTAACTTAAGGTTTAATACCTTATCTTCTATAAATATAATTTAGGCTTATTAGATATTAAATTACTTTTTAATCTTCTATTATATTTAACTAACTAACTACTAGTTAGTTAACTATTAAGTATTATTATAGAATAGGCGCTAAAGCTAGTTTTTATTTAATAGTATTTTAACCTCTAATAGGCCTTCTTTAAGTACTTTTTTTAGCTTAATTAGTATTAGTTATAATATTATTTTAACTAGATTAAGTAGTAAATTACTTATTACTAGCTAGGCTAAATTAACTAGCTAAAGACTAATCTTTTACTAGCTAATTTAAATATTTTTTTCTATTAATCTAGCTTCTCTAGTAATAGAGTAATATTTAAGAAAAAATCACTTACTAATAAGTAAAGAATTAGTATTATTAGGTTATATACTAAGCTCCTTCTAATAACTAGCTTTAATTAAGCTAAATATAGCTATATTAAGAGGTTAAAGAATATAAGAGTTATAAGCTAATAAGAATAATAAATAAATATTATTCTAATAATATTTAGATAAGAATTTAGCTATATAATAACTTCTATAGCTATTAAAAATAAGAAAATATTACTAGTCTATAGCTAGCCTTATTTAAGGTAAAAAGATTACCTTTAGCTAGAAGACTATTACTTTATTATTTATCTAACCTCTTACTATTACCTTAAAGTACTAGCCTTTAAAAGAGTATAATTTATTAGGAAACCACTATTATTATATATTCTTTCTATTAAAGAGAACTAATAGCTTTAGCCTCTTCCTAGTTACTAAGATATACTTAAAAATTATACTCTAGTAATACTAACTAGACTACTTCTTTAGGGTAATTTACTTTTATAATAACCCTAGTACTAGGCTATTCTCTTAGAGCCTTATTATAAGCCTTATTTTATTTATATTATATTAATTTACTAGTAGTATTTCTTAGATAGCTTAGATTATTAGAAGTTTAAAGAAATCCTAGATAATATAAGTTAAAGTACTATTTATTTATTAGAAATTAAGCCTCTTACCTTTTAAGGTCCTAACTTCTAGGTTTTAATATAAAAAACCCTATAACTAATTTTTACTAATTAGTTATTAATAGTTATTATATTTAGCTAGTATTAATATAATCTTCTTAATATAATTATTACTAAGGGAGAAAGCGGCTAAAATATATAAAGTATTTACTACTACCTATAAGGCTATTAGACTAGTTTATAATACTAATAGAAATATAGTCCCTCTAAGGGTTTATATATATATAAAGTATTTATTAACTCTTAATTAGGAGGTTAATATTATAGAAAATATATAGTATTAAATAAGGGCTTAAATATTTAATAGTATTATTACTTATTAAATTATTAAAGGCTTTATATTAAGTAAAGATATTATTAAAAACTATAAAAAACCTTATAAGGCTTTAGATTATAAGGTAAATAATAAAAATTAAATATAAAAAAGGTAAAAAAGTTATTTTTAAAAACTATAAAAGGACTTTATCTTTTTATACTATTCCTTATAAATAAACCCTAAAAGTAGTTAAATTTAACTAATATAATCCTCCTTATATAATAAGAAAAATAGATAGTTATAGAATAGTAATAAGTCTTATATAAATAACTCCCTTTATCTTTCTAACTTAAAATAAATACCTAAACGCCTAATAATAAAGATAAATAATAAACTTTTCCTCCTAAATTTATATACTAATTAATCTATTCCTCCTTAGCCTTTAGTAAAGCTTATAAGTAGATCTAGCTTTACTTTAAAGCTTAGTTCCTCCTTTCTTTTTATAGCTTTATCTCTAATAATTTATTTATTAGTAATAGCCTCTTTAGTAGTAGCCTAGCTATTAATAATAGCTTATTCTTTAGTAATAGCTTTCTTAATAATAGCTTATAACTCTTTAGCCTTCTTAAGCTTCTTAGTATACTTAATTAACTATTCCCTAGTAATCTATAAAGCTTTCTTTATATTAATAGCCTTAGAATTTACTTAAGCTTTTAATTATAATACTAGGGTCCTAGCTAAGGATAGGCGTATAGTTTAATATATAATAATAGCTTTATAGACTTAGGTCTATATACTAGTAATAACTAATTTATTTAGGATAAAGGGGATTAGGGATCCCTTTAAGGTAGCTATATATAAAGCCTTTATAGGTTATACCTATACTATATCTTCTTTTAGTAGCTAGATAGTCCTAATAAGTATAGTCCTTAATAAGCTTATCTTCCTTTTACTTAGCTAAAGTACTAAAATATATCTAGTATAAGGTAAAGTCTATTTCCCCTAATTCTAAAACTAGTATATATATTAGAGGTATAATAAAGAGTTATTAATACTAAGGCTTAAGTTAGATATATTATTAGCTAGGTTTAGGTTATTTATAAGTATAAGCTACTTATAAATTAACTTATCTTAATTCTTAATAATACTTAGAGCTTAATTATCTTTATTAGTATTTTAGCTTATAGTAATAGCTTTTTTAATTACCTCCTTAAATTCTTTTAAGATTAGTAACCCTTATATAATCTAGATATCCCTTAGTTTATAAATAGCCTAATCCTTTATAGTAAAGGCTTATTATAAGGTTATAAAATATTAGGAGACTTAAGATATTATTAATAAAGTAAACTCTTAAATAGTTAAGAAAAGTTACTAATAAGTACTTAGTATTCTAGTAATTATAGATTCTTTACTTAGTAGCTACTTTAGCTTCTAATCTAAAGGTCTTATCTTCCCTAATTAAGCTAAGGGGCTCTTAGGGGTATTAGGGCTTAAAGGGTTTATTAGCTTAAAACTCTACCCACTTTAGTTAATACTTTATATAACTATAAAGCCTTATATAGGACCTAGGCCTATTATCTAGCTATTAAAACTAGTAGATTTATATCTTAAATATATAGCCTTTTTTTTTATAACTAGTCTTAACCTAAGAGACCTTTTATATTACTAGGTCCCTCTACTAGGGGCGTCTAAAGATTAGGGTACTATAGGTATTTATTTATATATATAATATTAGAGAATAAAATACTCTCTATTCCCTTAAGATAGGTAAATATAAACTCCTAAAGGCCTCTAGTAAACTTTAGGTTTAGTAAAGGATAGTACTATTTTTTTTAATTATTTATAAAGAATATACTAATCTAATCCTTTAAGAGTTTCTTACTTATCTTATATAAAGCTAGACTACTAAATATAAATTACCTAGTTAGCTTTAACTTATAAAGCTTATTTAAGTTATTACTAATAAATCTAAATTAGTAGGTTTATAAGAATAGCTTCTTAATTCCTAACTTATTAATTAGTATATAGTATAGAATATTTACTTAGAAATTTTTATTTAAGACTTAAGTTAAGTATAGTCTATCTTAGTCTATTTAATATAGCTTAAAAAGGTCTAGATTATAAGGTTCTTATATAATAGCCTATATATAGCTATTTATAAATAGGTTAATTAGCTTATTTAACTATTTCTTCCCTTATATTCTACTTATTAGCTCTAATAGGGTATTACTAGTATAGCCTTATAATAATAGTATAATATTATAGATCCCTAAATAGCTATAAGACTATTTATTCCCTTAATTATTAATATTAGGGGTAAATATAAGGAAACTATAAAAGAGTTATATATTAGTAAGCTATTAGTAAAATATTAAGGCTATAGCTTTTATCTTTATATTTCTTCCCTCTAGAATAAAGTTAAAGATCTATAAAACTCCTAATCTCCTATTAAATACTATAATAACCTAGTACCTCCCTTTATTAAAGTTCTAGTAACTTATAAAGTTAGCTAAACTAACCTAGAACCTATAGCCTAGTAGACTTTACCTATAGTATAATCTATTTTTAATTAAGCCTCTAAAGGGTAATACTCCTTCTATAAACTCCTAATCTTATTTTATTTTATTTTTAGGCTTATTAAGCTTATATATAAATAGTTAAGAATAACCTTTAATTAGAAATTTAATAAAAATAACTATAATAACTTCTTTTAGTCCTTAAATAATAATCCTTAAAGTAACTAGAAGTAAGGTGCTTTTAGCCTATTTATATTTTAAGAGTATATTATAAAACTTAAAGTATAATATAAGATAATCTTTTTAGGCTTCCTCTTTAACTATAAAGTAGTCTAGTATATAATAAAAGCTTTTTTAGATATCTTAAAGGAGAGGATCTTTATAATTAAGGGGCTAAATAAGTTCTTTTTTTAGCTAAGTAGACTTTAGGTAAAAGATTAATAGATATTATAAGTAAGATTTAATAATAAGTAAGTTAACTTACTCTTTTTTTTTAAGAAAGTAATATAAATAATTATTACCCTTTCCTTTAACTTTAAAATAAAATAATATAATTATTCTAATAAAGAAAAAAAAAAAATAATAATAAGAATACTTATATAATAAAGTAAAAAATTAGAAATTAGGTAAGTATTTCTTAGTATATAGGAGAAAAAGAAAATAAGTATAATAAAGTAATAAGCTATAGATTAGACTATAGAGTATAAAGAAAAATAAAATAAAGTATATAAAAATAAATTCTTTATTTAACTAATAAGAATAATAAAACTCCTAAGGGTATTAAGGTAATAATAGACTTTAGAGGTTATAGCCTTTAAGGCTAAGATTAGGGGTTTAAAGGGGTAAAGTAAAATATAAAGAGTTTTAGGGGGATAAAGGAGGGAAAAAAAGAGAGAAGAGGATTTAAAGAAAAATAAGGTTTATATAAATACCTTAATTACTAGTTAACCTAATAACTTAAATATATAGGGCTATTAGTTTATACTAGCTAATAGTTTTATTATAATAAATATATATAAAATTATTATATATTTTTAATAGCTAGAATAGCTAATATACTCTTTCTCTTATATCTTTTCTTCCCTAATAATTTCCTCCTCTTCCTCTTCTTTTCTTCTTTTTATCCTCCTAATTAACTTACCTAGTAGGTCCTCTTATATCCTTATTTATCTTAATACTTCCTTACTTAATTATCCCTTAAGTCCCTTAATTAAATTTAAGACCCTTAAAATACTTATTTAGAAGCTTCTTAATATTTATACTCTTTTTAATACTATACCTAATATAGTAGACTTTTATAATTATTATTACTTATAGTAGATAGTAAATAATAACTATTATTATAATAAGCTTTAGGTTCTTTATATAAGTATTCTATAACCCCTAATCTCTTATATAGCTAATAATCTAAGCTATAAGAGACCTTATTCTCTTTATTATAGGTAATAGAGGTTATAATATATATAAGACTCCTTTTTACCTTAAGCTTATATTCTACCTAGTTATATTAAAAGACTAAGCGTTAATAATATACTTCTAGGAGTATTTTTATTCTTCTAATTAAGTATTTTAGAGGATAATTATTAAATATACTCTTCTTTTTAAGGTATAAAGTATATACCTCCTTACTAAGGCTAGGACTCTCTTAGGCCCTATCCTTAGATTAGTATCTAATTATATTAATAAGTAAAAGGCACTCCTAATCTAAATATATAGCTATTAAAACCCTTAATTTTACTCTTATTACTTAACTATCTTTATATTAAATATTACCTTAAGGTATTCTTATATTTTATACCCTTTTTAAGACTATATCTTTATTCTAGGTATTCTTAATAGATTATATAGTAACTATATTTAGTAAACTATTAGTTAATAGTATAACTAGTAGCTTTACTTAGAGTATTAAAAGCCTTTAGAGGGTTAAGATAATAGTAAATATAGCTTATATAGAGATTAGGTTACTAATATCTAGTTAATTCCTCTCTATTTTACTTAGCTAAACTAATAATCTACTCTTTAAATTTACTATTAGTTATTCTTAGAAACTATAAATAGGCTAAGAGTTATTAAGTAGTAATAGAAGCTTTCTTTTAATAAGCTAAGTATAACTTTATATAAATAAAAAAATAAAAAATAAAATATAAAAAATTAGTTATATTACTTATAATTAAGGCTTTTTATTATATACTTCCTTTTAATAGTAATAATTAATACTTTTAGTTTTATTTTTCTACTCTATTATTATCCTCTTTATAAGTTTCTTTATAAAAGCTAGAAATTTAGAGTTTAGATTATAATTTTATATTAATTAGTATCCTTATCTTATATTATAAGTATATTTATAATAAGTCCTCCCCTCTTAAAGCTAGCTCCTTATAGCTCTTCTTATAGCCTTTTATATTATAAATTATAATATTATAATTTATTATTTTATAATTTATTTAGATTAAAAGCTCCCTTATTATCTTCTAAAATATACTTATTACTCTTACTATTACTTTTAAAGTTATTCTCTAGGGGATTAGTCTAATTATTATCCTCCTTATAAAACTACTACCTTACTTTATCTTTCTAAAATACCTTTAGCTAATCTATAATATATATTCTAAGTAAGTTAATCTTATCTAAGGTCTTAAGATAATATACTTTTATTTTATTATTATATCTTACTACCCTATAAGGACCTTACTAATATAATTTTACTTTTATATCTTAAGATAAGTTATTATTCTAGACTATATTATATACTAAGACTAGTATACCTATTAATATTAGGCTTTTTTATAGTTAGAATTTATTTTATTAGTTTATTTAAGCTACTAATTACTTTTAAAAGCTAAGGACCTTCTTATATATAGCCTTTATATCTTTATAATACTTTAAGAAGACTCTTACCCTAGCTTTAAATAAAGACTATTAGTCTTATATATTATCCTAACTTATTAACCTCTAGGTTAAGACTACTAATTCTATTAATAAGATTAAGTATTAACTAAATAGTAACTAAAAAGGGGATCTTCTATATAATACTTATACTAATATCTAGTCTATAAATAGAACTATATCTAGTAGGTATTACTAGGCTATTATACTAGACCTAATTATTTTTATTATAGTAGATATTATACTATAATACCTTACTTTTACTATTTTATTTACTCTTAAATTATATTTTAAGATTACTATATATTTATAACCTTAGTTATATAGTATAATTAGAAACTCTCTTTTAAACTCTAATTTACTATTAATAATAACTTTTATAAATATATTATACTTACCTAGTAATTTCTTAATAAATCTAAATATAGTAATTAAATTATAACTTTTAATAAGTATTACTTCTACCTAGCTAGTAAGGTTATACCTAGCCTCTATAAGAAACTTATATCTTTAATTATTAGGTATATATTATAAATTAAAGTATATTTTCTTTATAGGTCTTATAAGCTTTATATACTATATAGTCTCCTTTTTATATATAATAGCCTACTTCTAGTAAAACTTATATACCTAAATAGTAGCCTATATATCCTTATTTATTTTTAGCTAAAAGTATTAGGCTTTAATTTATTTACTTATAATTTAAGATCCTTTATATCTAAAAGAATTATAAGCCTCTTTAATTATTATCTTTTTAGTATCTAAGTTATTAACTAATAAGAGTAGTTTAGGCCTCCTTAGAACTTTTTAATATAGGCTTCTTTTATAAAGAAGATATTAATTTATATTATTCCTAAACTTATACCTTTAATTAGGAGATATACCTTCTAAATATTAAGCTATTATTAAAAATATTACTATTAATTAACTTTTATTACTATATCCTAATTTAAGGAGTAAGATATTATTATATATAAAATTTAATACTAAATTAATAAACTCCTCTAAATCCCCTTTATACTCTATTTCTAAAAGGTTAGATAGTTTTACTAGTTTTTAAAATAATATATCTACTATTAAATTCGTTTTACTAAGTATATATAAAACTATAAAATTAAATAGTTAAATATAGCTTAATTATTTTATAATTAGTACTCTTATAATATTATTTACTTTATTATTAATTTATTATTTTAAGACTAATATATCTATTTTTAAGATAAAACTAATACTATAAATATAATTATATAACTACTAAAATATATATAATAATCCTCTAGCTTTATACTTTATCTAATTATATTTTACCTTTATAATAGTCTAGATACTACTCTTAAACTATATAGGTATTCTCCTCCCCTTAATTATTTATATTAATACTATCCCTTATTTAGATAATAAAATGTCTACTTAAAGGATAATTACTTTTATACTTTATTTATAGCTTAAGGTAATTAGGATTAGGGCTATAGTAAGCCTCCTCTTTAACTCTTCTATTACCTCTACTTATAATCCTCCTTATTTAAAACCTATATCTTTCTTTAAGAGCTATATTAAGGGTTTAATAATACCTAAATAGCCCTTAATTATAGGTTTATAATTAGTTATTATACCTAAAAAGTTATATACTTCTTTAATATTATAATACTTCTTTTACTCTTAAATCTTTAAGACCTTATACTTAGTAGGGCTATAGCTAAATATATTATAGAGGAATCTTATAATTACTATCCTCTTTTAGTACTAATAGCTCTTCTTATTAGAAATTATATAGTTTATTAATTTAATATTTACTAAGACCTTATTAAGGTTTTAAATATACTTTATTATATAATATCTAATTCCTAAAAGTACTTCTTTATTACTATATATACTATTAGAGCCTTATATAATAATATTATCTAAGTAAAGATAGTAGATCTTTAGTATAAGCTTTATTAGTATTTATATTATTATATATATAAACTATATAATAAAGTTAGTAACTCTCTAAGGAAGTATATATATTCTTAATAGGCTAATAGGACTAGGGAAAGTTATTAAATCTTAACTTCTAAGGGCTAAAGGCACCTAATTATAGCTAAAAAAGAAATCTAATAATAATAAGATCTTATATATTATAAAGTCTTTAGTAATCTTTTTATAAATTAAAGGGATATTTATATCTTTAACTAATATTATATTAATATATATTATTAAATTAATTAGTTATAAACCTCTATTTAGTTTAATAACTAAAAATATTAGATTCTTATAGGGGCTATAGCTCTTTTCTAAGATACTAGCTTTTAGCCTTATCTTAAGTAACTAGATAAACTTTAGTAAAATTCTCTTTAGGATTAAGATTAATTTTATTTACTAAGGCTTATAATTAATAACTTTTAGCTCTTATAAAGACACTATACTAAGATTAAGTTATTTACTCTCTTTAAAGGTCTAGGCTAATATAGCTTCTTTATTATAAAGTATTATAAGAAATATCTTTTATTTATTTTTTATTAAATTATTAATTTATTCCTTAATACTTTATAGCCTTTCCTTATATATTTAAGAGCCTTTCTTAATCTTTAAGAATTTATTTATTAAAAAGTTAGTATATTTATAAATAGTTTTTACTTTCTTCTTTACTTCCTTTTACTTCTTCTCCCTTTACTTTAGATTACCTTCTAGTATAAAGCTATTAGATATATCTAATAGTTCTACCTTTACCCCTTTCTTCTTATAAAGAATAAAGACTTTAATCTTATCTTTTAGTTACTCTTATAAATCTATAGCTATATTTTCTTTTTTTATTATAACTTCTTCTCTTATAGTAATCTAATATAAGGTCCTCTTAACTTTTACCTTATTATCCTCTCTTAATCTAAAAATTATATCCCCTTCTTTAAATTCTTCCTTTAATATATCCTCTCTTTATATAAGCTCCTAATTAATAACTATAATTTATATTTATAATAACTATTATCTAGACTTAAGTAACTTACTAGTAGCTTCTTAGGCTATTAGTCCTACTATAAGGGTTATTACTCTAGTATTACTAAACTATACCTATAACTCTATACCCTCTTAATCTTCTAAATACTTAAATATAACTTAAGTAAATTAGATAAAAGGTATTCTTAAGATAAAGTCTATAAATACTAGTTTATTAATTATATAGATTTTTTACTAAATAAAGGTATTCTTAAGGTATAATTATAATAATATAAATCTAGTTATAATTACTTACTTATTAGAGTAGGATATAAATATAACTTATTAGGGTTCTATAGTAACCTTATACTTAGTAACTAGTTCTTAGCTTATAATATTTCCTTTTATATTAAAATCCACTAATACCTCTATTAGTAGGTATTTAGGGGTATTTACCTTAATATAGATAAAGGGTAAGGACTATTAAGTAGTTATAATATATTTAGTATTAAAAATATAATATATATATATATATTCTTACTTAACCTCCTAATTAGTAATCCCTTTATTACCTAAGCTAGTAATTAAAGGTCTTATACCTATAAAAATAATTTCTATATTTACTAGTCCTCTTACTTTATTAGTAATTACTAGATACTCTCTCCTTTTTACTAGGGCTAACTATTTATACTCTTATTCTTAAATAGTATACTTTTTAATTAGGACTATACTAATATTTATTATTAATATAGTATTATAAAAGGCACTTTTAATAGCTATTTACTCTTTAATATATAAGGTAATAGTAGCTAGTTTCTTCTTAGCCTTAGAGCTTAAGGGAACTACTAAGATTATTTTTATTTTCTAGATTCCTTCTATTATATCTAAAACTCTTTAAGTAAGTAAGTATTTAATTTCTAGGTTATATTATATAACTTCTTTTATTATTATACTTATCTTTTTTAATATAATATTATTTATAACTTACTATTATAGATTATTAGTATTAAATTTAATTCTATTCTTTAAGCTTTCTTTTTTATTAGGAGAAGAACTTACCTCTTATATAACTATAAATCTAAGACTCTAAGGCTTAGTAAGTAGGTTATCCTTTTCTAGTAGATTATTAGTTATTTTAGATTACTTCTTAGAATATAGCTTAATATTTACTATATTAGTAATTAAGGGTTCTAGCTAGTTATTATTATTAAGATAAATAATATTAGTTTTAAGACTATTAGGCTTAGCCTTAGGTATTAGTTTTTACTAATTCTCTAGTAGGTGTTACTAGGTAAAGTCTACTTCCTCTTATTCCTAAGGTTCTAAGACTAGTTCTAGCTTAGACCCTCCTTATAAGATTAATACTTATTTTATAAACTTAGAGCCTAGTACCTTTAAGGCCTATAAGATAATAAGCTTCTAAATAAGCCACTTACCTTAGAACTAATATAATAACTAAAGTAGAATAAGGTACTTATTCTTTAATCTAAATAAGAGTATATATATAGTTAAGTTATATATATAAAAGTATACTAAGGTATTTATATTTATAAGATTATAAATATTAAGAAAGTATTTTTACCTAAAGTAATACTAATAGACTTACTCCCTATTAGTTCTTATTATATTAATATAGACCTCCTATTCCTTAATACTCTAGTCCTCTTTTATCTTTATATTATTAATTATTACTAGAGCCTTATCCTTTTCCCTAAATATCTTATTATTTTACTAAATAAGAGCTTATTAGTTATTATCTTATTTCCTAAAAATATAAATTACTAAGCCCTCTATTCTCTTTAGAATATTATACTAATTAATTAGGTTAATAGTAGGTTTAATATCCTACCTAGAGATAAGTCTTATATTTTTAACTTTCTCTAAAGGTTCTTCTTTTACCCTTACTAGAACTTTCTAATTAATAGCTTTCTTATATTTTTTATCTTATATAAATTAGATTTAGTCCCTAATAAAGTAGAAAATTTACTAGTATATATCCTTATATATTAGTTTACTAAAATAAGTAATATTAATATTATATTATTCTATTATACTATAATAGACTCCTAATAATATTACTAACTATAGATATCTTAACTACTTACTAGATATAAGAAGTCTCTTATCTAGTAATCTATAAAAATACCTATACTTAATAAGCTATTTATTAATAATATAATAATTATTAATAAGTAAATATTTATTATATCTAAATAACCTAATCTAGGGACTATATTACTCCTTAGTATTATACTTAAAGTAATACTTAGTTAAATACTTCTTAGCCTTTTTCTAATTATATTAGAATATAATTAACTTAACCTCTTTTATTAAATAAAACTAAGTTATATTTATTAGCTTATTAAGCTAGTATATATTTAAGATTCCCCTTATATCTATTTATCTATTAAACTTCTTTAAGAACTTTATAGTATTATTTCTAATAAACTTATCCTTAAAGATAGTCTTTAGCTAAATTTAAGTATAAATTAGGGTAATTAAAAGATTTTTATTATTTACTAAGTTAAGGAAGTCTAAGTTAAGATTAGTAAAGTCCTTATCTATAACCCTTCCTATTACTCCTCCTCTTATAATATACTCTCTTATCTTTTTTCCTTTTACTAGGGTCCTCCTTTTCCCTTTTTTCTCCTAACTATTAATCCCTATATCCTTAAGACCTTAGTCTTTAATTATATTAGTTAAATTATTATTAAGAGTAGTTAGGTCTTTTATTATAATAAAAGACTCTCTTTTATAACTTTTTAGTACTTTAATACTATTAGATAATATAAATAATATTATAATTAAGAGTTTTAAGATATAGAATAGTTAAAATAGTATAAAGTAAGGGTAATATCTTTTTAAAAGATTAAATAGCTTTTAATTAGTTTATTATTTACTAAAGAAGAGAGGGGTTTTATTTATTATAAATATTATAATATCTCCTTTTTCTTTATATTAGTTACTAAGTCTATAATCTTTTTATTTTTAATTATTTCTATTAGGCTTTACCTTAATCCTTATCTTTATTTATTCTTAATATTTTTCTCTAATTAAGATATCTTTATAGGCTATTTACCTAATATCCTAATATTATAAGGTAATATAGTTATTACCTAGATTAGGAGTATTTAAATACCTTAGAAGAGTTTTTTAGAGAGTTTAGGCTAAGAGTAGTTTATTTCCTAAATAGTATAATAACCTAAGATACTTTATATTTAGCTTTTAAAGTTTAAACCCTTTTTAGCTTACTAATCTTATATTCTTTAGCTTTCTTATCCTTTTTTAGTTAAAAATACTTTAATCCTTATCCTAATTCCTTACTTACTTAACTTATACTTTATTTCCTTAAGTAAAGACTCTATTTATAGGCTATTTACCTAGTACTCTTATACTATAAGATAATTTAACTATATTCTTAATTATAATACTTTAACTATATTAATAGTATCTTACTTAATTAGATTAAGAGTAAGTTCTTTATAGTTAATATTATAATTATATAATTATTTACTTTCCTCTATAATAAACTAAACTCCTTTTTATAGGTACTAATTTTATAATTACTAGTCTTAGTATTTTTTTAATAAAAAACTACTTTAATCTTTATTTATCTATATAATATTCTATTTATAGTTCTTCTCCTAATCTTAGATATTATTATAGGTTATTTATTTACTATTTCTTTATTTATATTTTAATTTAATAATAAAACTTTTTTATAATTATAAAGCCTAGTAGTTACTATAACTTAAGATAAACTATCCTTAAATCCTTATATATTATTAAGCTTATTAGCTTCTTTAATAGCTTTTCTTCTAAGCTTTTATTATAATAGCTTTTTAGTACTCTTAACTAATAATTAAGAATATTCTAATTATTAACTAAGGTTTCTCCTTATTATAACCTCTATTATAATTATTACTAAGGGAGAAAGTAGTTAAAATATATAAAGTATCTACTACTACCTATAAGGCTATTAGACTAGTTTATAATACTAATAAAAATATAGTCTCTTTAAGGGTTTATATATATATAAAGTATTTATTAACTCTTAATTAGGAGGTTAATATTATAAAAAATATATAGTATTAAATAAGGGCTTAAATATTTAATAGTATTATTACTTACTAAATTATTAAAGGCTTTATATTAGGTAAAAATATTATTAGAGACTATAGAAAACCTTATAGGGCTCTAAATTATAAGGTAAATAATAGAAATTAGATATAAAAAAGGTAAAAAAGTTATTTTTAAAAACTATAAAAGGACTTTATCCTTTTATACTATTCCTTATAGGTAAACCCTAGAGGTAGTCGAATTTAACTAATATATTAACCTACTTATATATAAGAAGGTTACTTATTATATTCTAAATTAATATCTAAAAAATTAGGTATAATTCCTAAGCTATAAAAAGCTTTTATATTTACTTAAAAGCCTCTTTTTATAATATTCTATCCTTTAAATAGTCTTATATAGTTAATTATAGTATATTCTAATATTATAATATATAAGACTAGCTATAGCCTTTAATAATATCTTATATTATATTTTAAAGGTTAGATTCTATATATTTAGGTATAATATAGATATAGGAAAAAAATTATAATTAAAGAATAGGAATTACGCGAGAAATCACGTGTTAAATTATGTTAGTTAGAATAAAAGGTGGCTGGGTTTACCCTGCCGAGAAGTGGGTGGTGCCGAGAAGTGGGTGGCCGACGTTAAAGCTCGAGCCGATTGGCAGACTATTCATCCGAAAGCTGTGCGCTCAGCAACCAGGCCTGTCAAGCTATTCGTGCCTAGGTGTATGTGCTTGAAGCAATTTGACTCTATTCCACGAGCGAGAAAAAAACTCGTGCAGCTTTGCTGTCACCACGCGGTCCCTGCCAAGAAAGCGTACGCCATGTCCCGAAACTCCATCTTAATCATCCAGTCTTCCACACAGCCCTCGCTCGGCTCACCCGGAGCAGGCCACATTAAATGGAGAGGTCTTTGCCGCGCCTCTTCGATCGTGATTCCACTCTGCGCAACCGAGCTCAAGTACGCTGAGATCTGGGTAAAAATGCCTGCTTTACATTACCTTGCGAGCGACCGCTCCAGACCTTCGAACACTTCAGGACTGCTTTGATAAAAACATTCCAGACCCGCTGGTCATCATATATACGTCATTTGCCGCAATTGAGCTGCATTCCCATTAGTCACTTTCACCTTTGATCAGCCTGACGACCCAATGGCCCGACCACCGACCACCCTCGTTGTGCGCTACGGGCTTGCATAATCAGCTGCGTGAGGGACGTATATGAGGGCCTTTTGTAAGATATTAATTAGATCATTAGTAGCCGCCAAAATTACTTGCGGCTCAATTTCAATGGCTGCTCATGATAAGCTGTACGATGGCCTGAAACTTGTACATCTTCCATGGTAAGATGCCATATAGCATATACATCACAAGTATGTTTTATTCTGTGCTGTGCTGCAGCCACCGCCGCCATCTGTAAACGGACCCGCACAAAAAAAATGATGCGTTCCGACAGCCTTCTCTTTCTCGATTTGAGATATCAGATGCGGGGGCAGGGAACTAAGGCCGTGATTCCGACATTAACTCTCAGTCTCAGGAATCATCGAGAGAGTACAAGGCGTGGGTGGAGACATCGACTATATAACTCTCTTAAGAGTAACTCTTGCCCAAGTTGAGGGAGGGTTTCTCTCACACAAATCAGGGCTTCTTTTAGTAATTAACGCGCCTATGGCAGCCTATTAGTGAGTTGTGGCTAAAACCTAGTTGACCCCTAGTGTGTGACTAAATGTGTAAGTATATTTACTAAAGTAAGTATAAATATATATTTCTGAATTTTTAACAAGGCAGATATATATATATATACTATAGTAACTATTTTTATCAGTCTATATAACTTTTACTTACTTTCTATATATTATATAAACCTTTTTTTTTTTTTAATTTTTCTTAATTAATCTTTCTCTTCTACTTAATATATTATAATATTCAGCACTCGCAGTTGCAGACCGACTTGGCCGACACACTGCTACCGGGCGTGACTGCGCTAGTGACGGCGGGTGTTGGCTCAGGCGAAGGCTTGGCGGTCGACTGGCAAGTAGACGTGAATGCAGAGTTCGAGGTAATTTTGGGCGTGGCCTTGGATACGAACTCAGACTGGGACTTGGATGCAGACTGGCATGCAGACTGTGCATGTTCCATTTGCAACAGTGCAGGCTTCGACTCGGGCTCGGACGCAGCCTTGGATGTGGTCCTCGAGGGAGGCACGAGCGTGGTCTCAGGCATAGACTCAGGCGTAAGCGCCACCGGCGGCTCCGACGCGGCCTTAGCTGGCGCAAACTGCGGGTTCCTAGCCTCGAGGCACTCCTTCTCGTTGACATACTGCTCTTCGTTGTACTCCCTCCAGTACCCCCTGGCACAGTACCGAGTCGTGCCCACACACGGCTCCGAGTGTTTCTTCTGCCTGTTTGGCCAGTACCCGCACCTGCCAAAGTTGTTCGCACTGGCCCCAACGATGAACGGTCTTAGGGCCGGATCCTGGCGCGAGGCTACGCACTCGTCGGCCGAGCCAAAGCTCTCGTGATGGGCGGTGTAGTGGCCCTTTTGGCAGTACTCGATGGTGCCGACGCAAGGCTCCGAATTTCGCTTAGTACTGCCGCCATCGCCGAGGCCACAGTTCGTCAATGTTCTTTTGTCGGACTGCCAAAAAGGCTTCAACGGCATCGGCCCGGGCTCGCGGGACGCCAAGCACTCGGCGGGATCCTCGAAGGACTCGACAAACTGATAGAGGTGGTCCCGGCAGTACTTGAAGGTGCCCTGGCAATCCTCGGTGTTCTTGTCGCACTTGCCAATGTCAAAGACAAACGGCTTCTTGTATTCAGTGTGTCGAATAAGAGGCGTAGCGGCCGTGAGGCCGGCGCCAGCAACCAACATGATGGAAACCTTCATCTTGTTATAAGGGTAGTGTAATTTTCTTTGTAGTTGAATGAGAGTAGAAACGGTTGAATTGGAACGAGGTGATGACCTTCCTTACTCGGACTTGGACCAACCCGTGTATTGGTTGGGTGACGGCTGACCCTTTATATGCTTGCTTGCTCGGATAAATTTTTGACCCCTTGACTATTATTACCGCCCTGTAGATATCAGTCTACGATTCATACATCTGCAGCTCTTCAATCCCCCAACCGAACCTCTGATATCTTCGACCACGTGATCATTCCCAGCTGTATGAGTCGTGACGGGTCGCTCGTGACGCTATTTGGAGCAGAGCCCTCGGAGCACAGCGAGATGACATTTGTTCACATTTATGCGACCACCCCTCAGATTATTTGAGCGTATTATGCCACGCCAAGCACGGCAATTCAACATTTCTATAAGTGGCTTGCCTGAGATTATGGCGGGCTCGCGTGAAAGAGTTGCGGCGTCAGGACCATAACTGGTGCGTAACAGAATGGACTGCGTCACATTCGCCGGTGGCCTGTCCCATGATAGACAGTTCGGGTCCGCGGCGGAAGCTACAAGCTGAAGGCAGTGGCACCGCGGTGATTAATTGTTGAAAGTAGAATCAAACGAAAGGTAAAGAGTCGCCGCTGAGCGGCATTGCATAATACTTGAAGGCACTGAAAAGCGTACCAGCACAACTCACTACCTTGGGACAGATAGAACTATCCAGAACAAAGTATCATCGCTGCAGTAAAGTTTCTATCTATTATGATTATGCTTAGCTAATGCTGCCAAAGGTACAAGTTTGAGATAAGTCCATTCCAAATTTCCATGCGCCGCGGAATCTCCACGCGGGCGCTCGCCTAGTTCTTCTGGGTATCTAAAGAGAGAGCGTTAATTGTTAAATAATGCCTGGGCAATATCTCCAGCCTTCATCTTTCTATTAATCAGGCGTAGAACTAGTCTTCATTACTATGCCAGTCGCTCGCATGCACAGCTTGTTAGAGCTTAAAAATTCAAGGGCGACTTGTCTATATTGGGGAAATTCGGCCGTAGCCGACCGTAGTACCCCGGCATTCGTGGTACGTTCTCAGCTCACTCCGGGCCCCTCGGGTTGATTCGGCTCTGGTTTCTCGTGTCCGGCCTCGTGGGATTATTCGTTCCGTAATCGTCAGACCAGATTAGAGCCTAGACCCTTGGTTAAAGACATAGCATACAACTACCTATATAGTTAAAAGAACTAAAAGCTAAAATAATAATTATTAATATATTATACTAAGAATTAGATAAAGATAATCCTTTACGTATCGGAATCAGGCCCTGAGCGGACCCGCAATCTTGCGTCTTGGCTTCTATATCGGGAAAAACAATCCCTCCACTTGATCGGCAAGACTTCACACCATCAGCTACAGGAGCAGCAATCTAGGCACTCATCTCTTGTGCCTTGTATACATTTAGCACTGCGTAGCTCTTTGCTGTTACATATCTTGTTGTGCGGGAGCGCCTACTTTGTATGCTCTTGCATTGTAGGTGCGAATTATATGCAAGGTTGTCAGCCACTCATCGCACAAAGAGTACGTAAAAGGCAAAACTCAACACCATTGATGCTCAAACCACTTCTCCAGTTTAAAACGAGTCGGGCCTCTGCTTTAGCCTTGCGCATTGTCTCGCATAGGAATTTCCTTTTGCAGTTTTAAGACACCAACCAAGTTACACAACCGGTTGGCTGAAAAAAAAAAATCATGGTTGTACCTGTCATACCTCATCTATCATGACTCAAACACATTATACAACACATTCGCAAAGGAAGATTCGACAGCATCAAATCAAGAGCTACTATGCGTCTGTCTGCCGTCTTCCTCTCCGTCTTTTCGGCTTTTGCCGCGGCTCAGAGCAGTGAAAGCACCAGCCTGACCACTGTCGCCGCCGCATCAACGACCACCGTCACGGAGAACCTCACCAAGACGATCTTCCTCTCGCGCGTGCACACGACCGATTCCAATATCAACAGCATCAGTGGTATCCAACCCACCGACGGCGTCACCGTTCCGACCACTACCGTGTCGTCTACCCCGGCTACAATGCCTTCTCCGGTCAAGGGTTTCGCTGACTACAAGGCCCTTGACGCTGGCAAGATCGTCCTTGCCGGAGTTGTTGGCATTGTCGTCGCTGTCGGAGTTGCTGGCATGGTCTTCGCTGGCCTCTGGTGAATAGGAAAGAGATTCCCTCTCTTATAATGTGGTCTATCTAGTCTTAGGGAGGACCTCCAGCAATGTTGTCGCCATGTGTTCTTCCACTTCAGGCGGAAATGCAATCCTCAGAAAGACTTTCATTGATGTTCTGTCTTGGAAAGAACGAAAAGATTGTTCTTCTTCTTTGTTAGCTTTTGTGAACTATTTCTATATACCTCTTTCTGGATCAGGGCCATTTTTGGGCAAATACATCAAGACTACATCATGACTTGTCACCATATTGTTACCTGTCCTTTTTCTTCACCAGCAGCTCGGGACTAAGACTATCGACATCGCAGGCTCAAAAAAAAAA
>JAAHCF010000702.1:0-19247 GCA_038367545.1 Beauveria asiatica | reverse complement strand
AAGGGAAAAGGGGTTAGATAATATTAAGTATATACTTTATTTTTCTTAAAAAATACTATTTTTCTTATTTTTTCTTAATTAGTTATTTAAAGAAAAGTTGTTACTAATTCACATACTAAAAGTTTTTTTAGTATACTAATTTCCAACCCTGCTACCAGGTAGCGGTTTTGCGGTGGAGGGGGTCAAATACATAGTGCCACCCACTGTATGCGGCAAGACGATGTGCGTGAGTGGATCGCCCCTGCGACGAATGGCGGCGCGAGAATCACAATTGATTATGGGGGTGTACATGCGAGCGGCTTTGAGACGTGATGGACAGAAAGGTGATCGTTTTGGGTGGGGGTTCGCGTGGACCGTTACAAGCGAACGAATGACGTTATCATCGAGAAGATGAGGTACAGCTAACTCCGTACATGATGCGAGATAGACCGCTTCTCATGGATTCGAGTCATCGCTGTGGCTCGATTTCGGGTTTGCTGTCGATCTGCGTAAGGAGAGGAGAGCTGGTTATTAGGAAACGAGGGGGAGGACCCGGAGGAGGGCGAGGGGCCAAGGACAAAGGGCGGGGGGGGCATGTCGGAGCTATTCTCGCCTTGCAGGAGGATGGACGAGTGTGTGGGTGGTGCAATTGGTTCTAAGCAGGTTGTAGACTGCAGTAGCATGACGGGGGCCATGTTCGCAGTAGCAGCAAAGGTTGAGAAAAAAAGAATTAAAAATCGGGCTTGCATCTTCGTGTTGGATTCGCGTCTTTTTGCTTTTGGTGAATTATGCAGGGGTTGTGACAGTCTTGCACAAGAGTTGTAACTACAGATGCGGGTAGATGCGAGGAGAGGGCAAGAGCGATGATGTTTGCGTTGCACGTTGACGGAAATCAAAGGAAAACAGGATGTACAGAAGTACAAAGGTACAGGGTGTAGGAGTGTGGGAGTGTGGGAGTACAGAAGAGGCTATGCAGATGCAAGTGGAAGCCAAAGGGGGCAGTAATGCGAGGAATAGTATTTACAGCCGCGATGCACAAAGAAATGGTCAAGAAGCCGAGGAAGTATGGATCACAGGAGAAAGAGGTGGGTTAAACTGTCCGAGGTGGACAATGGACAATATCGCAACATCGTCTTGGTTTTGAATGGCAATCAACAGCCTCGTTATCGTATGCAAAAGGGCTTGCATAATAACGAAATATGATAAAAAGCCTGCATTAATAAAGGCAGATCATTAATGAAAACGCGCCTGGCCAAGGTATTAGAGCGCGACGGGCACAGCTGGGCATTGTTGGACTTCCCCACCCACACCAAGTTCTGGCCAGTGGCCAGGCGGCGCCTAGCGTGCACTATGCTGGTGAAATCGAACGGCGCTGGCTTTCAATGTAATCTTGTTGCGTGTCTGTCGAAGCCCTTCTCCCTCAACATCATCGAGCTTTGTTCCATCCTCTCTATTCTTCTCGACTCATTTTCTCCCGGTTTCAACACCAACTGAAAAAAGTTGACCGCCTGGATAGCAGCACTGTCTCGCTCACTCGCCCGCTGCCTAATAAACACCTGTCCTGCGACCTTTTCAGGCGGCCCACCCCATTGTATTTCACGGCCACAGCGTCTGGGACTTGCGTTTTTTAGCGTCCTTGCACAGCAGCTGCTCACACACGTCCCACGTTCCACCAGCGCGCGTCCCACGCTACACTTAACCCCGTTGCGCCCCCCATCCCTCCCATCTCCTCGATCTCTCGCTTCCTCCTCCTCGTCCAACCTCAACGCCTCATATGCTGGGCTGGCGACGACGACTTTGGCTAGATATCGTGCAACGTCAATACAGTATTTATACCACTCACTCCTGGCCCAGTCGACAAAATATCCTTCACAACGATTAAGGAACGTCAGAATCGATTACAACAGCTCCAAAAGCTACGACTCCACAGCACTCGCCTTCTTTCCCACATACTTGGGAAACATTCAAACTTTTACAAACCTTCTTCTTTTTTTTTAAAAAAAAAATTACAACTCTAAATTTAACAACTTGCAAAAATGGCCGCCATCGCTAGACAGCCTTTTGCTCCTCTTGATGGTGCCCGCCTTGCAGGCCTCGTCAGCGGCAAGAACCGCCAGAATGGTACGTCTTCAGTATCCCCCACATCCTCCAACTCGCGATACAAAAGAGCTTGCTGGTTGCGAGTCTCCTTGCATAATAGTCGTTGGAACATGAGCTAACAACTCCTGCAGCGATCAACACTGTGAGCAAGCGCAAAGCAGACTTGCTCGCCAACGACTGGGAGAACATAGCCCCAGCCGTTTTTAACAAGCGCAGCAAGGGCATCGCCCCTTGCCTGAGCATCGCGAAGCCTTCGGGCTTCGCCCTCAACACACACTTCTCGTCGGCCACACTGCCCGACATTCTTTCCGTTTCGAGCCCCGCCCGGGTCTCGACCCCCCGCCAGACGCTGATTCCCAAGTCGCAGCGGGCAAAGCTTGATCGCACCGCGGCCTCCAGGCCGACCCCCGTTGTTGCTGCTGCAACTTCTTCTCCCGCGGGCCGATCGCCCAAGGCAAAGCGCACCGGGCTGCTCTCCAGCCGCCGCCTCCCCGCCGCTTCTCTGACCGGCTCCGCCAAGGCCAAGCCATGGTCTATCGATGGTGCCCTGAAGAGCACCATCAAACCCGCCAACCGCCACGGCAAGAGCAAGAGCCGCCTCAGCCGTGGCAAGGACATCGGCCTTAAGGCAGCGTGGTTCTTCGAGATCCACGAGGATACCCCGGAGCAGGAAATGACAAACCTGCTCCAGCACAGCACCTGCACGCTGGACATCTCCTCGGACGAGGAGACAAGTGCAAAGGCGAAGCGCGACCGCGATGACGGTTGCGACAAGGAGAACGTCGCTCCTCCTGGGTATGCCGCCCAGGCACCCCCGGCCACCCCCCGCAGCTCGACCAAGCTTTCAGAGCGAACACCCCTGGCTGAGCTGGACCCCCGCGACTTTTACGCGGAGGGTTGCGATGAGACTTCGGTGTTCCTCGTCGACGAGGATGAGGAGACCGAGGGCGAGGACAACTCGGCCTTCATAGGCTTCGAGTTTGCGCCGAAGCTCGGCAATGCTTCTCTGGATCCAATTCTGGAGAAGCTCGACGAGCTCGTCGAGAAGCCCGCTGAGGGCTCTGCAAAGGCCGCTGTCCTGGAGCCTATCGAGGGCATCCAGGAGAATTTTGAGCTTTGGGAGAGTAGCAGCGCCAAGGACGAGGCGGAAGCGACTGTCTGAATGTGAGGCTGTGACTGGAGTGCTCGCTTACCTTGTGTCTTGGGGACATGAGCTTGCTTGCACACCGGAAGCACACACATTGAACGGTGCAGACGCCGAGACCTCCGCCTGCCTACACGGCGTCGAGAGCGTTTGATGGAGAAGTCACTGGAGTGCTCGCCTGTCTTGTGTCTAGAGGACGTGAGCTTGCCTGCACACCGGATACGTACACATCAAACGGCATAAAAAAAGCCGACTCCCCTGCTTGCTTTCGGTTTCATGTACACCGCTTCCCAGGCCTTGAAGTCTTGGGTGGCTAGTGCAAGAGCCGGGCAGTGCTCCGCAGAACGACAATCCGCAAAGCTAGAGGCTTTCGCCGATTTGTTCTCGCCGGCAGTTCACTTGCCATAGGCCAACGCAGCGCCAGCTACAGCTGCGCCGCCCACAGCAGAGCCAGGCTTTGGCCCACGGGCTACTAACATTTACAGGTGGTAGAAAGGGAGACATAGGTCTAAAAAAAAGGGGGACAGACAGAGCAGGACCTGATGGAATGGGATATGCGTGCAATGACGGATCATCATATGCACGGTAAGTTTGAGAATATTTGCTACGACATAAATTGTTACGACAGTCCAAAAAAAAAAGACTTGATGGGAATCGGGATGCGCGTGCGATCATGGCCACCATGTGCACGGTCAGTTTTGCAATTCGGTATATGGGAAGCATGTTTTCGTTTACATTTCTTGTTTGGGAACGGTATGGATATTTGGAACGGGTTTTAGGAGTATCTGCATGGGATCATAAGAGCGAGTTTATTAGTTTACTTAATTGAGTGCCTTTGATACTTTCTAAACCGTCTTGCGACACAGCAGCCACGTGAAGAAGTACATGTGAAGACGTGACTGTGAATGAGCTGGTAGAAAATGGCGCTTGACCGTGGCTTATTAACAAAAAGAGTGCAGCGATAGGCCGCTGAGGAAGATGTCGCCAGCGAGCAACCAGTAACGCGTGTGACCCCGCTCCACTTTACACCTCCCATCGTGTCTTGTGCATCTCATACTTTGGCTAAGCAACCAACATTTCATTTGCCGACTTTACTGCAATTTGTGAGCGGCTATATAGGCTCTTGACAGTTACTTGCCCGAGCTTTGAAAGAACAGAGAGACAGCTGACAGGATGTCGGCGACTGGTGGAAAAGCAGCCGCGAAGCCGCAACGCGGCGCGTTCATTGTGCTCGAGGGCCTGGACCGCAGCGGCAAGACGACACAGGTGAAGCTATTGGAGCAGAAATTCATAGAGCAGGGCCGACCGGTCAAGCTGATGCGCTTTCCAGGTGAGTTTGCCCTTGGCATCAAAGGCTCGCGGATGACTGGTGATGGCGTCTTCCAGCGCGTTGGCTGATGACGGTGTATAGAGCGTAAACTTTGAAACATTTGACTGATGTCGAAAATGATAGACCGCACAACGCCTATAGGTCAAATGATTGACTCGTATCTCAAGAGCGCCGTTCGCATGGACGATCATGCAATTCACCTGCTCTTTAGCGCCAACCGCTGGGAAGCTGCGTACGTTTTCCCGTTTTGCGCCCCCATCGCTAAGCTGCCATATTTCAAGCTGACACAAGCAAACACATGTAGGGAAGGAATAAAATCGCTGCTCGAGTCCGGCACCAACATTGTCTGCGACCGCTACACTCACTCAGGCATGGTCTACTCGGCCGCCAAGGACCTCCCTGGGCTGCGTCTGCCCTGGGCGCGCGCCCCGGACGTCGGACTCCCGCGACCGGATCGTGTCGTGTTCCTGGACCTGGAAGAGGGAACGGCGCGGGCGCGTGGGGGCTGGGGCGACGAGGTGTATGAAAAGGCGGCGATGCAGCGGCAGGTGAGGCGGCTGTTTGGCGCGTTGGCGAATGGAGGGAGGGATTGGAACGCGGAGCTGGTTGAGGGGCTGACGGGGGAGGAGGGGTGGTTGAGCGAGGATGGGCAGGAAGGGGATTTGAGGATGGTGAGTGCAGAGGGAACAGTGGAGGAGGTGGCGAGGAGAGTGTGGGAGGTGGTGAACGGGGTGAGGGGAAGGGGGAGGGTGTTGGAGTGATGCTGGTGACGGGAGGTCTACAATGGTGATCTGTGGCTGATGGTGAGGTTTTTCTTGGGTTATCGGGCTATAGAATGGGATAGAGTATAGAAAATAAGATGCTGTGATCGAATCGCACATGTGAGGACCGGGGAAGAGATGCTGCGCGACTACGCGGTCAAAGGCGCAGGTTTATAAGTCACTTTCGCTCCGCTTGATATCAACCAAGATAACTCGGAGTGGTCTAGTTGGTTCATGGCGTTCGACTGTAATTGAATAATTGTCATCGAAAAGTCGGCGGTTCGACTCCGTCCTCTGAGATTGGTCTTTTCTTTTTTTGCTCCTGCAACATCATTACTCGCGCCGTGGGATGTTGGTGGGGGAACCGAAGGTTGCGAATCATGGTATGCATCGTGTGTCGTGTAGTACACTTTTATGAGGTAAGTTTGAGGACAATTATTTTTACGCCACCTCTTCGGGCTGATGGGCCATTGCAGTAGAAGAATTTGTTTCTGCAACCACGTTACACAGTATGCGGCATATTTTTTCAGGCGGATATGACGGCGGAATGTGTGATACAGGAATATGCATCTAGTGGAGATTCTTTATGAAATGTAAATGTTATGCAAACATGGCGTGATTTCAACACCCAACACCCGTTTCAACAATAACAACGCTCGCTCGCTCTAGAAATACTGAAAAAGAGGATCGAGTAAAAACCCGCCACGCTGCGCGCCGCCACGCACCCCTCTCCAAAGACTCGACAACACACTACCGTTCCCTTTTGAAAGCTGGTAGTACGCCTGCCACGCCGCCACACTCGCCGCCGCGAGGATGGCGGTCCACGAGAGCCCGGCGGTCAGGAGCACGCGCCGCGCGACGGCGTCGGCCTCGGCGGCGTCGTTGGCCCGCGGAAAGGGCATGTCCGGAACGGGCACGTCGAGGAAATCGGCGAGCGGCTTCCAGCCCTCGTGCAGGTCCATTTCCAGGAAGCGTCCGGGCGGCGCGTGCTGACGGACCCAGTCATTGTGCTTGTCTAGCATTTCTACTTGGCCAATTCTGATGAGCGACGGACTCTTCTCCATTTACCGAAAGGATGGGGGGTGAAACACGTACCTGGTGTGAATCCTTCGCCGATTCTTGTCATCTCTCTGGTCTGGATGTTAGCTCTCTGCAATGATGGCATAATTGGCGGGCTTGGGGGTAAGTCGCAACTCACCTCTTGGTCGCCCACCGCAGATAGGTCGGTAGCCAGCGCCATGTCGGGCACGGCCAGAGCAGCACGTCGAGCGCGCGCATCGGCACCGTCAGGTTGTTTATGATGGGCGCCATGCTCGCGTACCACCGGGCGCGATCGCGAGTGACAAGCACGACCTTGGCGCTGGGGTACAGCGCCAGCAGCTCCGGGAGGAGCATGTAGGCGGGGGCGTCGGCGACGGCGGCATAGCCGGCGAGGGTGCGGCGCAGGCCCGCGGAGAAGAGCGCGGGGTCGCGGCCGTCCAAGGAGATGATGCGGCACCATTCGCGCATCCATGCTAATGAAGGGAGGTGTGTGTGTGGTCAGTGTTGGTTATTCTTTTTTTTGTGGGTGAGAATTAGGGAGAGGGGGTCGGGACGCACCATCTTCACGTTGAAAGAAGTGGTTGCCGCCGTGGAAGACGGGGCCTTGGAGGAGATGCTCGAGGGCAATGGAGATGGAGGTTGTGCCGGTGCGTGAGTAGCCGACGGCGATGACCTGGACCTGGCGGGACTTATCCTGCGGGACGGAGGGAACGCCGCCCATCTTGTGTTATGATGTATACAGATTCGGAGAGGAGCTGGGATTTTCCACTAGAGAGGAGATGCTGGTCCAATGTTGACGGGACTCGGATTATGCCAACCACAAGGTAAGTCGTCGTGCGCAAGACGTTGAACGTTTATTACTGTGCTGTGTAGATGGCGAACGTAGTACGATGTAAAAAGGAAAGGGATACAATGGCGAGATGTCAATACAGTATCGAAAAATGCAAGGAGACAGAGATATTTACATGCCAAGGTCAGACGTTGCAATCTAAAGACACTCGGCCTTTTTTATTTCTGTTTGCGCAGGCTCGTTCATATTAGTGTTGCAGACAATCCCACATCATTCGCGGGCCCCAGTTGGTCGGTTTTGAGAGAGGGGACGAAACTAATAATAACCCCACGGTATCTTACATCTGCTCGCGTAGTTGAAGGCAAACTGTTTTGCCGTGATTGCAAATAACGGCCGTCAAACACATTACTTGGTCAAGGGCGGAGACCCGAGACAGCGGTCTTGGCTGAGGACTCGGTTGAGCTGGCCAGCAGTCAATATTCGCAGAATACCTACGTATAAGTCTTTACGAAGCGGCCTCGCTGACAACGAAGGTTGCTGTCCAGGTGCGGCGGTCAGCGAAAAAAATGAGGCTTGCGGGTTGCAGGGATACCTAGTAGGTACCTAGGCTCTGATAATAACTACCTAGGGGGGGGGGCGTTGGGGTGCATTTGCTTACGGTTCTCGAATGCAGTCATTTCGGGGCTAATAAATTCAGCGACAGCCACAAGGCTATTTTCTTTCTTGCTATCTTTGCTGGCAACTACCTACGCGGGAGAGGGGTGTTTTCTAATATACCCTCTAATAGATTTTTATAGGTGATTTCCTTATATTATGCCTAAAAAATATACTAGATATAAAATACATCAGAGGGCATATTAGAAAACACCCCCCTCCCTCCTAGATAGCCGCAGTGAAAGAAAGGAGCACGGCTTGGCTTGCATCGATCAACTGCCGTCGGAGCCTACTCAGAGCCACGTCTGGTCACAAATCTGCCTCCATTGGAAATAATTATGCCGAACAGGCAAGCGAAAATCTCAAATCCCGCGTGAAAAGGGCCATCTCTAAGTACCGAGTACCAGGGTGGGTGCCAGGGCATCGGAGCGCCACCATTCTTGGCTGAAGGATCGACGGTCAAGGGTATCGGACACATCAATGCTCCACTAAGCTTGTCTTACACCATCAATTTTGCTGGTTTTATTTCTTGAATTCTTATTTTTGTCTACTGTTTCCGGACTTTCCAGTTCCTTGTACATCCGTTGTGAGAATTCCCACAAGCTTTGCTTATACCTTTGCGTGGCCATCTCGCCCATGCTCAAGGGCCAACTCCATCCAGAGCCCGAGGCCCCGACCAGCAAACAACGCACACTAACTGTTCCTTTTCTAGTTGAATACAACCGTCTTGGAGCCATTTAAAAACACCCTCCTGTCTGCATACCACTTGACGGCCGCCGCCAGCACCTGGCTCTCAATATTGGATCCCTCCTCGGTCAGCTGCTTGGGCCCCATGCAGTGGTCGACGCGGGTGACGCGCTGCTCGATAATCGGGCCCTCGTCGAGGTCGGCCGTGACAAAGTGCGCCGTGGCACCGATAATCTTGACGCCGCGCTCATAGGCCTGATGGTACGGCTTGGCGCCCTTGAATGACGGCAGAAACGAGTGATGGATGTTGATGATGCGCCCGCTCATGGCCGTGCACAGCATCGGCGACAGAACCTGCATGTAGCGCGCGAGCACGATGAGCTCGATTTGATGCTCCCGCACGAGTTCCAGGATGCGCGTCTCCTGCTCGGTCTTGGTGTCCTTGGTCACGGGCAGGTGCAGGAACGGAATGTTGTAGCTCTGCGCGAGCGCGGCGAACTCGGGGTGGTTGGATACAATCAAAGGGATCTGGGGGCGCGCGCTCCGTGTCAGTTGGGTGTGTTAGCTTGGTGGTTGCGTGTCGTAGAGTGTATACCTCGATTTGTAGCTGGCCAGTCTTCATGCGGAAGAGAAGGTCGTTGAGGCAGTGGCCAATCTTGGACACCATCAGCAGCACCCGCATCTTGCGCGCCGCCGGGCGGATGTCGTACTCCATCTTGTAGTTGGCGGCCAGCGTGGCAAAGGCGGGCTCGAGGTGCACCGTCGACGTCGGGTCAACGATGCCCTCAGCAGCAGGAGCAGGGCCAAAATGCACACGCATGAAGAAGCGCTCCGACACGGGGTCGCTGAACTGCTGCAGGTCCAGGACGTTGTGCCCATGCGAGGCAAAGACGCCGGTGACGGCGTGGACGATGCCGGGTCTGTCCGGGCAGGACAGGGTAAGGATGTGGTCGTTGGTAGCCATTGCGTCTGCGATTGCGGTCCCTGGAGTATCACTTTGTGAACGAAAAGGATTCAAAATTGAGAATGCAAAAGCTTCTTGGTCAACAACAGTGGTATATTAATGAGTGTTGAGCCTCGAAGCTAGCAAAGTCTGCGTAAAATTGTGACACAAAGCACGCTTTTGTCCAAGTTGGGTGCCTACGAGAGAATAAGAGACGACAAGGATGCGGATGAGGAGGCGAGAAGAATGAAGAGCGAATAAGATGGGTTTGGAGGTGAATGACTCTTGTCTTCCGGGAGCGGCACTGGTGTCTTTAATAAAAGATCTTTCGAGTTTTTGTGCTCCACATCTGGGCTTGTAGCCCCTGGTAGCGACGGTTTCGGGGACAATTCGGCGTTTCGGGCTAGAGCAACAGTGTCCGTGTTTATCGGAGTAGCGCCTACGACAAAACACGATGGGGGAAAAGAGAATCGGAAATCCGATAAAATGGACGCCTTTTCGATCAATCTTGAGTTAGCCTTCTCTTGGTAACCGATGCAACGGGATGGCGGCTGCTGTCATACAGTTCAGGTGGGGCGCTTTGCAGGTTGTTTTACCTAACACTTTCACACGGGCGGCCCTACCAGACACAAGGCATGTACCTGGCTCAAGCCGGCAAGGGGCACCACTGACAAAGTACCACGTCAAGCAACAGCCAGCTCCCCCAGATGAGGCTGCAGCTGGCTATTTAGCTACAGCTGCACTGAAACAATGCGCTGAAGCCCTGCGCCTTGGTGCTTCGGCTCTCATCACTCATCTAATCATGTCTACATCCCGCGGTGGCATTCCACCCTCCCCCCCCGCACACCCGTCCCTCGATCGCGGTTTCGGCTTCGCTCATTGCTACTCGCCAACAAGCGCTTGGGAGTCCAGTAGAGGAGAGCTGGGCCGCCCCGCGCACGAACCTCCACATGTCTACTCCGCTGGCCTTCCTCATAGACGACGACGACTTTGACCTAGCCGCAGACGACGTGTGGACAGCCGACGACACTGATGCGTCGGGTGAGAGCTCGCCGCGTTGCGAGGGCTCCCCTCCTCGCGACCTACCCGTTGCCAGCGACCTTACCTGGGGCGAAGGCCATGCAGCGCTGCGTCCCCATACCCAGATCCATCGGCGATGCGGCGCGTGCCAGATGCCGTTTCGCCAATATGACCGCATGCTAGCTAGTGAGTAGCTTTACTGGGCCTACTTGGGGGGCTTGCACGGCTCATATGCTCACGTTTAACAGTCACGCGGAGAGGAGGCCGTCTCCAGATATACGATGCTCAGACGGCCACGGCGCGGCCCTTTGCCAAGCAGTGGTACAAGGTCAAAGCCACATTTTGCAAGCTCCTCGGCTGCAGCACCTGCCAGATGAGCGACGAGAGTGCCACCGTCCACGTCGACTGCTTCAAGCTCTTTGTCAAGGAGTGCACTGCCCCGGACAAGATCCACCGCCTGTGGTTGGCCTCGATCGTCATGGATCCATGGCTGCAGTGTCGCGACACAGCCTTACCGTACAACTTCCAGGAGCGCATGTCCAGCGAGGACGCCTCCCGCGCCTGGGGGATGCCCCTGGCCGCGCGCTTGCCACCCGAGATCTGCCTCGTCATCCTCGGCAAGACGCGCGACACCCTCTTCACCAAGTACATTGCCGTCATGAGCCGCGCCAGGGAGCTCTCCCAGGCGGCGTCGCCGAGCCAGCCGCCCGTTTCCATGAGCCTCAACGACCTTCAGTACTGGTTCCGCGGCATGGCATGGCCGATGCAGTCGGCGAAGCAGACGGAGGACGACCTCATACGGATCACAATCGATTCTAGTGGCATTCAGCGGATCGAGCGCCTCGACAAGATTGGCGATCCAATGCACTCGACTCATCTTCGCAAGCTTTTTGTGGTGGAAGAATCATACAAGCTCGAATCAGTCAAGGCATCGCTTTTCGTAAGTCTGATGATCTCATTTCTCCGACTTCAACATACTGACTTGTTCCAGGGTGGCCACTGTCGTCTCACCGTACCCGATAATGTCAACCTAATGTTATGGGACAATCCCATGCCACTCAAACTATACGCTTCACTGCGTCTTCCCCCAGATCACGATTTCCGCAGGTTCTCCTCGATAGACACGGCCAGCTGCTTTGGCCTTACATTTTTCTTTCACGTTGGCCATATCGTTGCAGTGCATCCCCATTTAAAAACATCCTGGGATAGAGATGCACGGCGTACATTCGAGACCCTCCCTCTGATGCACCAAAAGGCTGTACTCTGGATCTATGTTCCCTTTCCTGCAGGTGAGGAACTCAAAGGATACTGCTTGCGGAATCGCAAAACCAAAGAAGACGATCAAGACATTGGTCCTTGTCTCGCTGTATGTCTTGATTAGCTGAGAACAAAGACTGCTCACTAACCTACCGCCTCAGCTCTACATGAAGCAGCAAGGCATCATTGAGATTGGCTACAGATACCCTCTGGCCGAGGAATACACTATATGCCGCACGAAGAATAGGCCATTTCTGGTCCACAATATACGTACAGGCTATCTACGACCCCACCCGCAGATGATTGAACAGGAGCAACTGTCTGGTGTCGCGGTTGGGGCCACCTATCCTGGACATTTTCAGCGCAAGAAGGCTGAGCTATCTGCTCAAGGGCGGATGGACAGGCTCCTCCGTCCTCTTCGGTACGAGGTCTACTCCACGGCTCGCCTCGAAATGGTCAGACTTGCGGTGGTCTATAATGACCCATTGACGCACTGTTGTAGAGGCATCATGTTCTACTACGACTGCGGCAAAAGACGAGCGGTGGGGGAATGCCGTATTGGTGTCGACGCCGCCAGAAGCTGTGCATATCCTACCCACTTCATGTACGCAGAAAAGGAATACATTCTTCCAGACTCTCGCACACGCTATGAGGGGACAGTAATAGAAATGGTAGATGATGTGAATCGTGCCTATGCGCGCAACCCCGTCATCAACTCCATCTCTGCCGCATGGAGACCGGCGGCCATGTCTGGACGGCTCGAGTTTCGATTTGCATTTGGCTCTACAAACATTCGCGTCTACAGGGAGTAGTCGCCAACGCCGCTACTGCTATGTCAATAGCAGATCCATTAGCTGCGGCGCTTGGCTCACCCAGTCGGATTTGAGGATACGACCCACGCCCTTGCGCACGTATACGCCGCCCTTGTTCTCTATCCACAGCACGTTGTACGTTGCCATGTTGTTGATGTATGACTCTGAAACGGCCACGATCTCGCACGAGATGACAGTCTTGGCATCTACGGTACGGCTGCCTAGTTTCTTGCACGGGGTAAGCACTCCTACGCACTCTCCAGATGCGCCTACCAGCGGAACGCCCTCGTCGCCATAATACTCCAGGACGTTGAATACGGCTCGTTCTGGTCGCGCATGAAGGAGATGGTGGTGTGTGATACCAGTGCCTTCTGGGAACGCGGGTTCGCCTGCAGACACCGGGCCGCCATCCTCAAGGCTCATGGTTGTCATGAGCGCCTGCAGGTCTTCGGCCGTGGGAAACTTTTTTTCAGGCTGCTGCTTCTCCAGCGAGAGCACCAGCGACCATTGTTTCACATCGCCGCGGCAGTACTTCCACCGTACGAGCGGCCGCACCCCTTCCTTGGCCGCGGAGAAGTCGGGAAAGGCAATGTTACCGTCATATGCGGCCCACGCCCACGTCGGCGCTATACCGGCTCCGTGGCGCTGACGCTTCGGCACGCGCTCAACCACCACGCCCTCATTGTACCATAGTAGAGCCGTATCAAAGAACATGACTGGTAGACAGCACACGAAGCCCCCTAGAAATGCAGTCTGCAGCACCGTGAGAATGCCCGCAAACGCGTCCATTGCGTCCTCAGGATAGCTCAGCCGCCGCCGGTTATACTGCTGCACGTGGGACGCGTAGTCACGAAACGTCGGATCCATGTGGAACGAGAAGCCCTCGGCGACGACGGCCGTGTTGCGCGCACATTGCGCCTCGACCGCCCGCACGCCCTCAAGCCACACGTTGCAGTGGCACTCCCAGGTGACGTCGCTGTCGCTGAGAATAATGAGCCGCCGCGAAAAGATTTGCTCCTGAAACGTCCACGCACGCGAATTCCACGCCGAGCGCTGCATGGCGTCCATGTGCTGGCGCACCGCTGCCACCAAAGACCCCGGCCGGCGCATGTACGACGGCGTGTAGGGCGCACCGCCGCGAGCGCGCTGCATCGGGGGTGTGACATCCTGGATACCGCACAGGCCGTGGTGCGCGGCGCCGTGAGCGACGACTATGGTCGCGTAGGCGTTGGCGTAGATGCTGCCCATGCGGGCGAGGTGCTCCTGCTTGTGGGCGTCGTCGTCTTGCACGATGCACAGCGCGTCGACCCAGAGGTACGGCTCGTCGAGACGCTCGGCAAACTCAATCACGTCGGCTACGGTGCGGGCTATTGTTTCCAGACCTGCGAGCTTGTCCCTCTTGTACGCGCCGGCCTCCTCCCCACCACTGCCCCCCCTTTCTGCGAGCAACGACGAGGGAGCGAGGGCGCCGTCGCGCTGCAGCGCCTCGACGTTGCTCGTCAGTGTCTGAAAGGCAGCGTGCGGGCCCCAGACGTAGCTGAGCGCCAGGTACCGCTGGCCGGGCTTGGCCTCGACGAGGCAGCGTCGCGCAGTGTCGACGAGCCATTTGGGGTGGTGGGCGAAGATGGCCCTGCTCTGCTCGGACAGCTGGCAGTGCGCGGTGTGTTCCGCGTCGCAGTGGTCGAGCCACTGGCGGATGCTGCTAAACTTGATCCACGGCCCGAGGCAGCGCTCCGGCATGAACTTGTCCCGAAGATCCTCAAGCTTGTCCTCGTAGAGAATCGACGGAGCCTTGGCGGGATTTTGCGCGCGACGAGAGCTTAGGGAGGGGGAGGGGAGCAACGTCGTCAGTCGTTCCACGATGATGCTACACGGAGCTCGGGGCAAAACTCACTCGTCGATGGCAACCGTCTCGGCGCAGATGTGGTCCGCATGCAGCACGAGGCGAGTGAGCTCCGCGTCGTCAAACACCCACTCGGTGATGACGGTCCGGGTCGTGGCGCCATGATCGGCGTCGGCGCGGCTGCGCGCGCGCGCTTCGAGCCGCACACGGATCTCGTGTAGCCACGGCGTCGTGGCGGCGAGGATGCGCGTCTGCTCGCTGGGGTGGATGGCAGAGCGCAGGATCCAGCAGGTGCGGTCGGCGACGCGTTCGACGCTCGCGGCGAGGAGGTCCGCGTAAGCGCGCTCGTCGGCGCGCCGTGTCTCGAGGGCCTCGTCGAGGAGCCGGGCGGTGTGCTCGGCGAGTTGTCGCAGCGTGGCCTCGCGGTGGACGGTGAGAGTCCGGTCCATAGGGGCGGGCTGGGTGACCATGTCTGGGGCTGCTACTTTGTCGTGGTACTCCAATATGATAAGAGAATTATCTGAGATTTCCCTTTTAATTTTTTTTCCCCAGGTGTTTTGGCGTCAGAGTTTCAAAGAATAGGTGTTGAACAAGTCGATCGTGCGCTCAGCCACTTCAGCTGTACCCGCCAAGCCGAAACAGGCAAGCTTTGCGGTAGGGCTGGTTTCGACAGAAAACAACTTGGTCATGTAATCATACATTGCAGTGTGTTAGAGTCAGCATCTTACGCAGTGTAACTACGCAAAAGGCAGGTGTGAATTCGAGAAGGTAGCTGCAGCAAGCTTTCCACGATGGAACCTCCCCTGGCAGCCCAGTTCCTCATAGTCTCCTTTGATGGACTGGCACCCTTTTATCATTGCCTCCTGGGGCCTTTCTCGTTCCTATCAGTCAGTATTTTGGTTCTGAAAAATTGTTGCGACATATGCTTTCTTACCGAAGTGTTGCTTGTGGCCTTTTTTTACGAAGTGTTTGACAGGTCTCAAGCACGTAAAGAAGGATATCCCGTTATACGGAGTGTAATCAACAGTCGAACTCGATATCCGATCGGTCTTACCTATAGCAGCTACTTCGCGGCCGCCAAGTCAGGACGTTGGTGCTATCAGGTTTTCAAGGAGACAATCATGTCATTTAGTTTGCACGTTTGAGCATAAAATCAATAAATTCCAAGTTTATTTAGTCTCTCACCACGCAACAAAGCCTAAAAGGGACCTTACGTATAGCACATCCTCATGGTGGAAGCCAGGCATCTCTAGCGGCGGATCGCACCAGGTAAAGCGTACTGATTCCTCTAGCAGGCATTGACGAGGTTGTCACAGGAAGATCCCCGCCAAGGAAACCATCTGATGCTTTTGTACACCTCTGAATCCTCCTGAAGCCCTGTAGATTACATGGCGAGCGAGATCATCACCCTTGCATGGCTTCCTGCGCCGCAATCCAGGCCTATCCAGCTCAGGGTGCCCTCTACCTGGGCCGCCATCATCGAGGCAGTACGGCACTAATCCCCTCTCTGCCGTCCTGGGCCAGTCTTTTGAAGGCTAGATTCGCATCAGTGACAGCGTCATCTTTGAGCTAGTACCTAGAAGATACAGAGCGCGGCTGACAGGCTGAGCTCAGAGGCGGGGTCACCAGCGGGATGCTCGTGGTGCGCAAACTGAGGGCTGGAGATGAGTATTGCGTAGAGCAATTAACTTGCAGTATACGAGAGATATGTTGAACTTTTTAGCCACTGTAAGAGATGGTAGTAGAGAAGGTGACGTTGTGTGCTGGTGTGACAACGCCGTGGCTGACGGGTGTCTTCAGCTGTCATGCAATGCTACAGGCCCCCGCGTTTCAAGAAAAATAGGGAAGGAGGCAAGGTCAGATGAAAAACATGGCTTGAATGGCCAGAGGATAATGCCTCTTGGCTTAATGAGAGGGTATTGCGGCTGGATTTGTGAGATGAGACAGTGTGGCCGCAGTGAATGCGGGCGTAGACTCCCATGCTGTCTGTATAAGAGTCGGTTCTTGTGCAGTTTCTGCATGTCAAAACAACTACATCCGCCACGAGAGTAATGTTTGTCATCGCATCCATCCTGGCCGGCCTGGCCATAGCCGCAGAACTGCAGTCCACCGTCGCGCCCCTGTTCAGACCAGCGGGCGAAATCATACCAGGTCGCTACATTGTCAAGCTCAAGTCTGATAATGACCTGCTCACTGCTACCGAAAGTGTTTTGAAACATGTTGCGGCGGCTGAGCATGTCTATGGCAACATGTTTCCCGGCTTTGCAGTGTCGCTGGACAAAGCAGAGTTGGCAATGTTGCGACTCAGCCCCAGTGTACGTCACGAATCGAAGGCGAGATGGCTTTCTAACAGACTCGACGCAGGTAGAGTACATTGAGCACGACATGACTGTGAAGCCCTTTAGCTACATTGATCAGCCGAACGCTGGATGGAACCTGGGACGTATTTCCCACCGCCCGCCCGGACACACCACGTATACCTATGACAGCTCTGCCGGGGCCGGGACCTGCTCGTACATCCTAGACACGGGAATTGCATCCGACCACTCTGTATGAAATACTTGCCCCGCTAGATATGCATACCCAGATAGCCACTCGTTCTGATGGTTTTGCAGGAACTCGGCGGTCGCGCCGCGCAGATCAAGACTTTTGTCAGCACCAACACCGACGGCAACGGCCACGGCACGCACATCGCGGGCGTCATCGGGGGTGTGGTACACGGCGTCGCCAAGCGCACGCGTCTCTACGGCGTCAAGGTGCTCGATGACAGCGGCAGCGGCACGCTCAGCAACGTGATTGCGGGCATGGACTTTGTCGCCACCGATGCCAAGACGCGAACGTGCCCGCGGGGCGTCATGGCGAATTTGAGCATCGGCGGGTCGTACTCCAAGGCCGTCAACGACGCGGCCAGGGCGCTGGTGGTGCGCGCGGGCGTCTTTGTGGCGGCGGCGGCGGGTGGCAACAACGGCGATGCCGGGAAGACGTCGCCGGCGTCGGAGCCGACAGTGTGCACGGTGGCGGCGAGCACGGAGCGGGACGCACGCGCGTCGTTTTCAGACTACGGGCCGTTGATTGATATTTTTGCGCCGGGGGTTGGCATCACGTCTGCGTGGCGAAACGGCACAACGGTGAGTTTGGTGATAGGAGGCCGGCGGCGTCTTCGCGGGCGCATCGTGCAGATGGCTGACGGCGTAAAACAGCGAACGCTCTCGGGCACGAGCATGGCTGCGGCTCACATTACGGGCCTCGGGGCGTATATCGCGGGGCTGGAGGGGTTTCCAGGCTCCGAGGCACTGTGTAAGCGCATTCAACAACTTGCGACCTCGGGTGTCTTGACTGGTGTTCCAGTTGGCACAGTCAACCTGCTTGCCTTTAACGGAAATCCGTCAGGGTGATTTGGCAGAGCCCGCAGGCCGAATGGCGTTCAATCAATGGCTAGGTATTGCAGATGGAAAGTGCCGAGATGGCAATTTGATGTCTGGCAAGTAGCCGATCGTTGAGATTTAGATTGATTTTTGCCGACGGTGCAGGTGGCTGCGCGCAGCGGAAGGTCGGTTGTCGAGTTCTCAGTATTTGTTGAGCTGCGCCATGTTGCCTAACGTAGTTTTGTAGCGATCAGAATTAGCACATATGATAACTACCACATGCTTGATCGTCGTCGGCCTCGGACTGGTGGATGGATGGGAGATGAGCGTCGGTGGAGCGAGAGTGGCGCTGGAAAGGCAGGAGATCGTGGCGCAAGCTGGATCAGTGATTGGTCTTGCTAATAAAAGGAGGGGTTCGCTAATGATGGACGTCTATCCGTACTCCGTACGTAAACGTCCACCAGCTGCAACGAGGCCTTTTCGTTGAGGTTTGCCTACTCCGTACTGCTCAGGTACCAACTCATCAATCAGGAGCAGATTTCCCTGGCATGCCGAATCGGCTTTCAGCGAGGCGCACAAGGTTTAATGGATGGCCCGCCGAGTTGAAGATTAAAAGCTAGCCCGCCACGCGCGAGCGGGCGAAAGACGAGGAGGGCATGAGGGGTCATGCTGGCTCGTAAGGTAGTTAATAGTTTAGTTGCCCGCTGGTCGCTCTCAGCCAGGCAACCAGGCTAATCAAAGTTCCGTCTCGATAAAAGCTACAAACGCGCCCGGACACTTGAATACATTTTTTTCTCGTTCATTCCTCTTGTATGAGGACTGCAAAACCCCGCCTCTCTGCCCCTCTGGCTCAGCACTCACCCCCTTCGCTGATCCCATCATCAAACTCGCCATCGTCCCGCGCCACTCACACTCAAACAATCTGCCACAGCCCCCATCGACGTCATCCAGCTCCGATCCAGTGGCTGCCATCGAGCCGGAAACCCCTCTGTCCTCCACGACCTCTACCCTTTTCTTTATACAAAACGTCATATTCCACCATGTCGACGGCTCCTCTCAAATCCACCGAGGTCGCGACCGGTGACGCCCTCGCCAAGCAGATTGCTGAGATCATCGACGCTGAAGTCAAGGACGCGGCATCCTTGGCCAAGGCCACATCCGCCCAAGACACAGCCAACAAAATTGACCAGCTCTTTCGAAAGACGCTTGCCGCCAACAGCGGCGGCGCCGAGGATTTCCTCTACACCTTCTGGGACGTGACGCTCAAGTCGGTCGCCACCATCCCCGCCACGGATCAGCGCCTGCACCAGCTCATCACCGTCATCCAGGCGCTGCAGGAAAAGGACACTGCCCAAATCGAGATTTGGGATGCCAAAACATCTGTCTGGCAGGACCTGCCCATGTTGGGCCCCGCGCTGAGAGACGCGTGGAACTGTAAGTCGGCACAACTGGCAAAAAAAAAAAAAAAAAAAAAAAAAAAAAAAAAAAAAAAAAAAAAAAAAAAAAAAAAAAAAAAAAAAA
>JAAHCF010000701.1:0-19264 GCA_038367545.1 Beauveria asiatica | reverse complement strand
TTCCCCCTCCCCCCCCCAATTCCCCCCTTGACCCCCCCCCTCCCCCCCCCCCCGGGGGGGGGGGGGGGGGGGAGATGGGAGGAGAGCCACGCGAAAGAAGGCGAGCAGCCCCAGCTGATAACGCCACGCGAGATGAAAAAGCAAAAAAAGAAAAAAAGAAAAAGAAGCCTGGGTAAAACGTCAAGAAACCACATCCTGGCAGACGCCTCGATCCTCGCCCAACCGCACGCATGCCGATTGTGCGAGCTTTTTTTTTTTTTTTACCCCTTGCCTCCCCCCTTCCGCGGGCTTCAAGCTGCTTCCTTGGGCTTGGACATGGAGAGACAGGCATGACGTTACATGCCACCATTTTGTGACACGCTTATTTTGTGATAATTCATTATTTGACATTGGGTTCTCAATGTCTTGTCTATTTTTGTCCTCGCTTACAACAAGAAAAAAAATAAAGAAAAGGATGGAAAATAAAAAGGACCCAGTCAGCTCAACAGCCTCACCGTTTCGTTTGTCCATCTGCCAGCTCTGCAACGGTCATGACATGCTGCTGCCCATTCGCCATCATATGCCCGCAAAAGAAATCTCAGGTAAATAATCCGTACGCGTAGTGAATACGTCTTCGTAATTAGCACGTTCAACGCCCTACAGCCACTTCACCTTGGCGACATGGTCCGTCTTCTTCTTGCTGCTCTTGACGTAGCCCAGCGCACGCAGCTCCGCCAGCCCTCTGTAAAACAGCACCAGCGCTTCCCTCTGTTTCTCCTCGTCCTCGTCCTCGTCCTCGTCTTCCATGGCGACATCTTCTTCCCCTGTCTGGCCGCCCCCCGTCGTCGCCCCCTGTCCGCGGACCAGCGCGTAGAACGATGTCCACATGTCGGCCACGTTGATGAGACTGCCCGCCTCCTGATACATCTGGTACAGGATCGCCGTCGCCGGCAGCGTCGCCTGCAGGCCCCCGTCACCCGGCCTGCAGCATTCGCATGCCAGGTAGTCGTGCGGCCGCGCCAAGCTGCGCTCAAAGACGGCTCGCGGCCGCGGCACAAATACGTCCCTGGAAGGCGCCCGCCCGTCGTACAGCCAGCTCTCCGACAGCAGCAGGCTCCCCGGTGTCGTCTCGTCGTGGCGCACCGCCAGCACGCCGGTCACGGCGTCCATTATGTCAGTCAGTCGCCTGTCCTCGTCCTTGAGCGTCGCCGAGTGGTGGCTCAGCTGCACGCGCTGTGCAATCACCGTCGTACGCGCCACCTTGCTCTGCCCACTGTATCGGCTACGCACACTGATGCCCTCTGCTTCCGCGTGCCGAGTGAGCGCCCGCAGCGCTGTCAGCTGCGTCTCCAGCTGGCTCTGCATCTGTGCTCCGTCGGGCTCCTTATAGGGGCCAAGTCCCAGACTCGGCTCGCCATCGCGCAGCAGCGACACGAATCGCTCAATCGCTGTTGCCAGCTCACTCATACCCATACGCCTTACGCTAGCCACCATGTTTGAGTGCTCCGACATGCTCACGCCCTCGGACATGGCCTCCACGTAGCCTCTCGAGAATGCCCCGTGCTGCGCGCCTGCAGCCTCCAGCATAAGAAGACTCCGTAATCGCTCGTCCATCCACACTCTACACTCCAGAGCGCTAGTTTGCACTTGCTCCCGGAGAGCAGAGTCATCTTCCAACAGCGACCGGGCGTATTGCAATTTTTCGGCGTTACCAGTTTCAATGGCTCCCTCCACATGTTTGCGGAAAGAGGGTGTGTTGCGTATGGCTTCCAAGTGTTCTGGCTGTATCAACTTGTCCTTCTCAGCCTCCAAGTGTGCCAGCACACTCAATGGGTTGGCGAAAAAGTGACATATGTACGCATACTAAGGAATAATCAGCCAATGGCATATGCCGGCGAGCAGATGACCAAGGTCTTACTTTTAAAGAGCTGATGAATGCCTGAATGCCAGCCACCTGGTCGCGCTGGCGATCCAGCATCCATCGCAGCAAGGGGCCTCCTAACCGGAGCGGAACGTCACTAGCAGCTACCGCACCCTTAAAGACTGATTCCAAGATTGTATCTGTCTGCACATCGTCAAACTGGCCTCCGTAAATCTGGCGGCACGCAGACTTCAGCAACCGGGCTTGGAGTAGTTCCACCGAAGTGGCGACCCCAAAGAGCAGAGTAAATGGGATCCGCGGGCGCCACGAGCTATTGCTGTCAGTAATGCCCCTGCAGATTGCGCCAGACACCGTACCTTAGAAGCGTGATCAGGTCTGATAGTAAGCTGCTCTCAAACCCCTCGCTGTCTTGAAATGCCACATAAATTTGGTCGCAATTCTGTGTCTGGACGTGGGCATACAAGGCTTCCAAGTCGTAGTCGAGATATCGTTTACCCTGCCCAGTCAGCCAAGAACGAGAAAACGAATATGCAATACTAACATCTGTCTCTCTATCTTCGGTATCATTCTCTTCGCCATCGTCTATGGCATTGGATGTCCCCGTGCGAATGATGCGCTTCAGCACCGCCTTGAGTGACCCAGCCTCGGTCGAGCGCAGCCTCACGAAGCGGCTGGAACCCGACTGCAGCCTCTCTGACAATTGCTCAAACAGCAAGTCTTGTGACGCAATGTTTGTCCCAGTCACAATAAATGCCGTGGGAATTTTATCAAAGCTGTCAGCAAAATGTTAGCCGCATGCCGTGTCTCTGGCTCAGCCCTTCGCCCAGCTCCTGTGGGAGGGAGGCGGCACTTGTATGCGACAGTGAGTTCCACGGCCTTATTGCAGTGCCTTTGTGCAAGCAGCACATTATGGCACGGGAGTCCTGTTTCGGCTTACCACTCAGTCTTTGCCTGTCCAACAAACGACGACACCTGCTCCAGCGTCGCCGAGTTCGAGTCTCGCAAGATGCCCTGCGGCGCCGTCAGCACACCTCATCCTCCCATGACGACATGATAGCTCGAGTCAAATCACAACCCAGCCCATCAAGCCATACCTGTATTCGACTATCGACTTTGGCCCAGCTCTCCTCGTACAGGCGATGCCTCTCTTGCACGCACGCCGCGCTCTCTGCGCCGTTCAGGAGCGGCACAAATAGCGAAGAACCCAGTGCAGCTAACGAGGAGCCTATATTAGACCCCTTGCTCTTTGCGCTCTTTCTGGAGACGCGCCGCCGTTTCGCTGGACGCGCCGCCGCACCGTCTGCAGCGTTGAAGATGTAGGCCACCTAAGGAGTGATCAGAATAAGCTGCGTTGCGCAGTCTTCCGTGCCCATTGGCCCAATTCTGGATAGTAAAATACCTGGTGGTCCTCCTGGCTAAACGGGCCATCCGTCTTGTCTTCTTCGACAGCCATTGTGCTGAGCTGGCTGGTGTCTGCCTCTACTCAGTGAGCGGCAAACACGCGACTGGAGACGCGTTCATGCTACAGTGTCCCACACCGTATTTACACTGTGGACACCCGTGAACAAGGCAAGATTAAGAGCACGTCTACGTGCGGGGTTCGCGACTTTACTCAACATTTTCGTAGCCATCTCACGCGGACAGAGCATGAAGAGTAGTTATAATACGGTAATAAGTATTGACCAAAGCGCTCTTCCAAATATCCCCGCCAACACCGTCGTGTTGCCCCGACCGCTTTTAGCCCCTTCAACTTTTTGGGCATTTTCAGTGACGGAAGCGTCAGCTTAGGCTCGCACCAGTTTCGAGACTGCTTCAATGTCGAAAGAGAGCTCATAATTTGATATATCATACATCCAACCCGCCAGCCCCGTGAACCCTTAACTAAACATGGAGAAATCAAAATCAGCAACATGAAGCCAAAAAATCTGCTTGTGCGCCGAAACAAAAGAAATCGCGAATTTTATTAGGCCGTACCCCCGTTCGTCGTTTACTCGGCAGCTGCGACCTATAAAATATTAGAAGTGCCCCAGTATATCAAACGGAGTCGCGTACTGCCTCGGGGGTCTTTTCCTCGTCCTTGACAGGCTCAGAAGGCTCAGTCAGCTCCTTCACATCAACGGCCTTTTCCGACAACGACTTGGCCTCCGTGACGCCCTCATTGGCGCCATTCGTGCCCTTCTTCTCATCAGAACCGTTGGCACCATTAGTGTTTCCGGCAGGAGCTGCAGCAGCAGCACTGGCGAGAAGCTTGTTCCACTTGTCCAACAGGCCCTGCGACCTCGTTTTGAAGCTAAACTCCTCTTCGCGAGGGATACTCTCCATTTTCAGTATGGCCTTGAGGACCTTGTTAATCTTGGTCTCACGAATGATGGAAGCCTCAAGATCCGTGAATGTCTCCAGGGCGGTCAGGTACTCCGACATGCCCTTCATCTCTGCCTCGACAGGCGGTATATCCTTGGACAAGAGGCCCTTCTGGAGCTTGTGGCGGAGAAAAAAAACTTCCTTCTACGAATAGTTAGCGCACATTCGTTGACCGCAGCGTCTTTACGCACCTGCTTGCGCTCGCGCTTCTCTTGAGGAGTCATCTTGGGCTCATTGGCTTTCTTAGCGTCCTTGGCCTTCTTGTCAGACTTGGGCTTGGTGGCAGACTCGGCCTTGTTGCTCGGGGTTCCGTTGGCCTTAGGTGTTGAAGACGTGTTAAGCTTAATCTTGGGCTTTTTGACAGAATCGGAGCGCTGGGGGGTCTGGGAGATTATTAGCAAAGGACCAATCTCAAGGAGACGGATACATACGCTGGTCTCGTTGGCCTTACGCTTCTTAGACTTGGGCTCGGCGGAGTCAACATCGTCCATGTCGAAATCATCTTCTTCAGCCTTCTTGCTCTTCTTGCTCTTCTTTGGCGTCGCGGCAGCTTCCTTTCTGAGAGCTTTCTGTTTGGCTTTGTACTCTTCCTGGCGCTTCTGTTCGAGGTGACGTTTATCCTCGAATGCTTGGAGCTCCTCCTTGTAGTACTCGACCGGGTGCTGCTGCTCAGCCAGCTCAAAGGCAGAGCGCAGGACTGGGCGCATACTGTCGTTGATGGTGTTTCTGGCCTTCTCCGCCGTAAGTTCGGTCAGGGTTGTGTTGGCAGCCCAGCCGCTGTATTTGTTAGTGTGTGGATACCTAAGTGTTCGCAAGAGCAACTCACAATTCATTGGTGTACAGGTACATGACAGGAAACGTTCTGTGATGAACGCGTTTGCCACCGTCCGCATACGCTTCAGCATAGGAGCCGTCGGGTTTGGCTGCGGAAACGGGGCGAGAGCTGGTAAGAGCCGGAGGCAGCATGCTCTCGTCGCAAATAATGACAGGCCATGGGGGAAAACCCTTGAGCTTCACAAGAAAGTGGTCACCGGGCTTGGCGTCAGTGTGCGTACTAAGGCGGGCCTTGGATCCCTTTCGGCTCAGTCCTCCGCCAGCAGACTTGCGGCGATTGTTCTTCTTCGAATTGGGCGTCTCGGTCGCAACCGCAGCGGGCGAGGCCTCAGCAGCCTCCTTCATGTCGACGTCACCCTCGGTGGCGGCTCCATCCTCTGTATCGATCGCATCTGCCAGGTCGTGTTAATATGTGTTGATTATTGATGGAAGCAGCGCGTCCGATGAGTGACGTTGCGCGGCTGACGCCTCGTTTCGTTGGCGTCATCCACCGCGCGGCAGGATGCGCGAGCCTGGCGCAGAATATGCTGATAAAATGGCAAACCACAATCAAACTTACCCTCTGTTTTCTCTGCCTCCTCTTTGGGTACAACCACGGCAGTCTTGGCCTCATCTGTGGCCTCGCCACCAGCTGGCGCGGCGATCGGCTCGGTGGTAGCCGTTTGCTCGGTGGCGACGGGCGCAGCGACCTCGGGGACGGTGGAGGGAGTATCGGCCATTGTTGAGATGGCCGTGTCGGAATGTGCAATTGGCAGAGAGCTGATGCTGAGGGCGACGCGAAGCACGAATCGCGATGGGGTTTGTGCAAGGTCACCAACAGTTAAGCTTCAACCAAGTGTGCGTGGAGAGACAGGATAGAGAGTTGTGACGCGTGAGGGAGCGCGTGTAGCTTGATCCAATGGCAGTCGCAAAGCGTGTTGCGCGATGGCAGAAAGGTTGGGCAGGATGAAATGCGCGCTTTCCAAGCTCGTAGATTCACCCTTGTTGTGGTATGATGTGGGTAGTCGGAAGTAAGGTCACGGCCGGTCTGGCTGGGCAGATGGGATAGCAGGACGAGCACCTCTCACGTCACAGCATACCCATCACGTGACGTTATATGTGGAAGGTGACCGAGACCGAGAGGTTGGTGAGGATGAGAATCAACAAACAGGGCGCCTGAACCATGCGCGGCCCCAAAAAAATAGTAAGCCTTGGCTGTGGGCACCGTCAACCAGGCTTGGTATTTTGGAGATGATGTTTTGAATTGGTGTTGACAACATGTACCAGAGCACTCGTCACTCAACATCCACGATACTAGCTTGTGGTGGTTTGGCCAGGATACCCTGATTGAGCGCCCACGCGCTCACCACTACGTAAAAAGATGACATTTCGAGAAAAACTACCATGAAGCCAAACGTTGCATGTTCTTTCACCTTCTTTCAAACTATAATGTACATTGCCGATATATTTGAGCTTCTTTACTCGTCATCGTCATCTTCCTCGTCCGAATCAACATCCATGCCCTCAGCAGCAGTAACAGAAAATTGCCGTTCTTGATCCACGCCGACGTAACTGTCGCTCATGAGCAGCAGCTTCAGTTCATGATTGCCGGGTGTAGGCACCGTGTATTCGAGGCGCACATTGAGCTCACGGCCAATGGTGACACGCTTGATCGCGAGCAGGCTGTTCGTCCTGTCGTCGCCGACAACCAGCCACCAGTTCTCCATCTTCTTTGTGGGATAAAATGGTGCGTGCACCGTCGAATCATATTCGCCATCCTCCTCCTCCAGGTTCCGCGCAATTTTGATGTTGAGATATGCAGGCTCGCCAGCGCGAATCTCGTCCTCCGCCAGGACCTCGTGCTCCAGCTCTAGGTCGGGATAGTTATCGTTGGTAAAGTTGGCAGCCTCGCCAAGCTGCTTCTGAGACAAGCCGAGTCGCTTGATGAGATCCTTGTAGTCGGAATTCTCGTCAGGGTTCATGGCCTCCATGAAGTCAAAGATATCCTTGATGCCAAACTCGTTCGCGATTTTGACAACGTCAGGCCCGAAGTGTGGGATCTGCTTCAGAGGACTGTCACGGTCCCACATGGCTTGCACGACCATCTGTGACATTTCCATCGCATTCATAGTATTCAGATGACCATCAGACGACAAAATATCCACAATGGCACTTAGCAAGCTGAGAACGCGAGACAAGATAGTCTCTTGGTCCTTGGCGAGATCAATGGGCAGCTGCATTCTTGAGAAATGAGCCTGGAGAAGAACAAATGCCTTGAAATGAGGAGTATCAAAAGTAGGCTGAGCCATCTTGACTGGAATGCGGTCATAGATGCGACGAAGCAGGCCATCCTCGTGGCGACGTACTTGAATAGACTCAAACTCCGTAGCCGACGTGACAATTTCAAGTATGCCCTTGAGCTTTGTACGAGCCGACAAAGACAGCAGGAATGTCTGCATAGTGATATATGAAATGTTATAGTAGGCGCTAATCATGGCGGCATTCTGTGGCGACACGGAACCATCCTCATCATCAAAATCGATAATCTTGGACTCGTCAAGTTCGCGCAGAGTCGTCTCAACGAGGTCCGACATGTAGTTGCTGAGGCCTTCATGAGTAGTGCTGGTGAGACCGTAGTAGCTGGGGTTGGCAAGGAGACGACGATAAAAGTAGGTAAAAGTCGACCAGTTGATAGCGTCCTCACCAGACTCAATCATTTTGGTGCTAATCTCTGTCACGAAAGCGTCGTGAAGGTAGTTGTGCAGGTGAGACTCAACAGGAAGAGCTTCACCAAGGAACTTTTTGTAATATTCACGCTTGACCTGCGGAAGCATGAGAACACCGCGGCAGCGGCCATCATTAGAGGGTCGCAGAGCCTTGCCAAACATCTGCAACACTTCGCTGAGGGGGTAGTCGACATATCGGTGCTCGCGGCCTTCAAAGTATTGTGTACCCATGACAATGACAAGGTGCGCGGTGCACGTCAGCTCCCAGCACACCTCGCGAGAGGCAACGAGAACTTGGATTGCGCCATTATCGAATAAATGCTTCACAATGCGCTTATCGCTTTGGCTCAGCGCCTCGTGGTAGTAACCAATACCGTGTGACAGGGCCTCTGCGAGAGCCTCTTCATGGATACGATCCAGCAAAGGCTTCATTTGATCAGCATCAACATGAAGGAATCTGTCTTCATCTTCGTCTGCAACGCAGGCCGCCAACAAATCACGCGCTGTGCTTCTTGTTTGCTTTCTGTTGGGTACAAAAACCACGGCGGGCTTATCTGCCGACATTTGTGTGATGGCAACGTACGTTGGCTTGGCCATGGCAAGCATCAGTGAAGGGAAATGAGAATTCGAGAAGGTCTGGATGTGCAGTTCAAGAGGGACAGGCCGAACGTGGGGACTGAAGTTGTAGATATCATGTTTCTTGGCATCAATCCATTCACCAATGTCGCGCGCATTGGCGAGAGAGACGCTCAAGGCAACGATTCGCAGTGGCAACTCGGTCTGAGTCCGGATGTAATGCATACGAGACACAATTATCTCGTATACATAGCCCTGAGAGCCACCAAGTAGGTGAAGATCGTCCGCAATGAAGAGCTGAACACTCTGCACATTCTTTCGACGTTTCCACTGACGTGAAAGCACATCCCATTGGGTGGGCGTGGCAAGTATCAGGTCACCCTGTTCGAGCATCTTGAGGTCAGTGGCAGTCTCGCCGGTAAGCTTGACAATTTCCTTGCCACCGGCCAGATGGCTGAGCCGTTTCTGCCAGTCTTGCAGACGAGCATCGACGAGTTCCTGGAAAGGAGCAATGTAGACAGCTCTGCCAGAGTCCTCTTGAGCCCAGTGGCGAAGAAGGGCAAATTCTGCACAAACAGTCTTGCCGCTGCCAGTCGGAGCACCGAGGAAGACATTTTGATCCGTCTTGTAGAGTGAATTAAAGACCTGCGACTGGATCTTGTTGAACTGCCTCCACTCAGGGTAGAGCTTAATGTAGCTTGCAATCTTGAGCGCAGAGATGGGCAGAGGCTGGAGCTCAAGCAGCTCTGTGTGAGGAGGGAACTTTTCAGGAAGGATCAGCTTCTGGAAAGAAACAGGAATGCGGGTCTCGGAGTGCATCCATCGATCAGACACGACCGAAATGAAGTAGTTGGGCGGCATGGGGTCAGTGATGGGGACAGTGAAGTCGACAATGTGCTCGTTGGACTCGGAGATGGCATAATCTTTGCGCAGGAGGAAGGTGTCGTGGAAAAGGATGTCTTCACCGTCGCAGTCCTCGACGAAAATCCAAAAATTCTCCGCGCCACCGTGTACGGAATCATCCCACTCAAAGTTGGGAGTAATGGCGAGCTCAACCTTGAGCATTGACCTAGTGATAGGCTGAACTTGGGCCTGTACATCGACGCGGGGAAATTTGGCAACAAAGTTGCAGACAGTACGGCCAGCGCGGGGCATTCCGAGAAGCTCACCCATGCGAGGAGGGTCGAGGTCAAAGTAGCTATCCCATGCGACATCTATACGCTCGGCTTTTTGAACAACGTCGCGCGGGCAGGTGGGAAATTGTCGCAGGGGGGTCATGGTAGGCCACATTCTCTTCTCAGCCATCTTGCAAAGATCAAGTGCAGTCTTTGCAACAGAAGCCCAGTTCTTCTTGAGAGCGATCTCGAAAACAGCTCTCAGGATGCGACCAGCACTCTGAGTGATGTAAACCATGTCGGCCATGAGTGCAAGACCGTCAAGCGATAGGCGTGAAATGTACGCTTGGAGAAGAACGTTAATCTTGCATTGGGGCTCCTCGATGCTCTCCTTGACGGGAATCGGCACGCGTCCGAGAAGCTTGGCAAGCTCTAGCTTCTCATCCTGCCGGACTGGGATGTATTTGAACTCAGCCGACAGCGAAAAAACGCGGAAAAGCTCAATGGTAGTGATGGAAGGCTGGATGAGGTTGTTGTAAGTTTCCATAGAGCTGGCAGTAATGTAATAGTGCGAGGCGATGCGGCCAAGCTCAGTTGATTGGAAACGCCCAGTCTTTTCGTCGTATTTGACCAAACTCATCTTTTTCAAAACCATGGCCGCAGCGTGAATCAGGTCTACACGCTTCTGCTCGAGAGCCATGTCGTCTTCGTAGTCGGCCCCTACTTGATACAATCCGGGGGATCGCAGCATGCGCACAAAAAGATAGGTATACCCGAGCCACTCAACACCTTCGTCGCGTGTCCTGACGTTGCCTAACACGATTTCCGCGTTGAGGTTGTCGACTAACTTGCTGACAAACTGACTCTCAATGGGCAGTTGCTGATTGAGGAGAGAAAGGTAGTATTGAATCTCGGTTTGCGTGGTGATGATGATGCCTTCACCGTATGTGTCGAACTGGGGCCGACCCGCACGACCAAGCATCTGTAATACGTCCTGGGGGCTCAGCTCAACCCAGGTACCCTTCTCGGGAGAGTAGACCTGGGTGCCCTTGATGATGACGGTATGAGCGGGCAAGTTGACGCCCCAAGCTAGAGTGGCGGTACAGACAAGAACCTGGATGGCACCTCTGGCAAAGAGATCCTCGACATCAGTTCTGTCAATACGATTCATACCAGCGTGATGGATACCAAAACCGTGGGGCAGTAGATCTTTGAGGTCCTTATCTGTAGCTTGGCTGCCAGCTTCATGGAGGACCTCACGACTACCAGCATCGTGCCGGAGGATTTGGTTGATCGTCTCCATCTCCAAGGCTTTGTCTCTGATGTAGCGAGCAGTTTTGGCTGTCTCTTTACGAGAGTGCACGAAAATCAGCATCTGATTCCTGTTTTGGCCGACATGTTCCAGAACCTTGTTGTACGTGACATCGTTCATTGTCTTGAGCTGCTTGATGGCCTTGCGATCCGTCACACCGATAAATTCTTGGCGCAGGGGGCAAGGTCGGAAAGATCCGTCAAAGTGGAAGAGACCAGAGTCAACATCGACGCGCAGGAAGCTGGCAACATCACGGTAGTTTGGGAGTGTGGCAGACAAGCCGACGAGACGAACCGGTTCTCCGGTTTGCTCCGTTTTACGGATGGTTCTGCTGACGATGCTCTCCAGAACAGGGCCACGGTCATCGTGAAGCAAGTGAATTTCGTCAATGATGACGAGACGCACCAGGTTAGTATATGACAAATCGTTCGCTTTTCTCGTGATGACGTCCCATTTCTCAGGAGTGGTGACAATGATTTGCGTTTCAGCAATTTGAGCCTTGGTGAGCTGACGATCACCAGTCAACTCTGCAACGCGAATACCGTATGGCTCCAGACGCTTGCCAAAGTTGCCGACCTGTTCTTGCACTAGGGCTTTGAGAGGTGCAATGTAGACAATCTTGAAGGAGTCCAGATCAATATCGCCCGTCTCAGGGTGTCTATTCTTCCCAATCTCGCGGAGGATGGTTAGCATGGCAACGTTGGTCTTGCCAGAACCTGTCGGTGCGCAAATGAGCATATTGCCGTCATCACCAAAGGCCGTAGGGAAACACTTGGACTGAATCTTGTTGAGAGACTTAGTAGTTCCAAAGGGCGCGCGCGACCACTCTGGCATGTCGGTGATTGGAATGAGAACGTCATCAGGATCGTTGCGCTTCTTGGGAGGTGGCACATGAATTTCTTCGTAGCCCTTGAATGAGCGCTTAGTAGAGCCCTCTGGGAGTCGAACTTTGGGGTTGGTCATCAAATGGTTCCCTTGGTCGAATACCAGGTTGTCAAGATTGATGAGCTTTCTCGGCTGAAGACCACCGACAAGACGGCCGTCGGTGGCTTCTTCCTTTTGCGGATTCGCTGTAAATGATGCGGGAACGTCGATATCCATCTTCATACCCTTATGCTCTCCATCCTCGCCAGTCTTGCCGTGGAGCTCGTTCAGAATGTGTTGTAACCCTTCAGAAGCGATCTCACGCTCAATCTGCCCGCGAGCTTCGGCATTCTCGGCTCTGGCCAGCTTGGTAAGCCAAAAGACTTTCTCTCTGTTCTCAACAAGCTTTTGCACAAGTTCGTGATGCTCAAAATCGAACAGTTCCATCAAATCATTTTCGATTTCTCGCAGAGACTTTTCTTCACCGCCAGCCTCGTCAGGCTCCCCTGACAGGATACGGAGGGCTTCCTTTGTTTTGTCAGTCTGCTCATGAGCGTCAGGGTAGAAAGCGCCAATTTTTCTTTGGAGCCAAAAAGCGTCAATATCTCTGGCTGCGATGGCGCTCTTGTCTGTCTTGTCGGCCTTGCCACCGGTTTGGCCTGCATCGAGAACCATCTCGTTGTCGTCATCTTTTGCGTCAATATCTGGCTTCGGTGTTCCATTCTCGTCGGCGTTATCTTCATCTTCGCTATCAGAGGACTCGTCGCGGACCTCAGGGACAAGTTCGTCTTCATCTTCTTCATCGTCAAAGTCAACAGCAACACCTTGGCGCTCGTCGATTTCAGCGTCGCCGGTGCCGTCGCCCATAGCAACGTCCTCATCATCATCTTGAGCATCATAATCTGTGATCTTTTTGCCAAGATTGATCAATTCGTTGAATTGCTTGGGATTCAGCGTCGCGCCGAGGATATCGTCGATCTCCTTCTTCTTGTCGAGATCCTTCAAGTCATCGTCTTTCAAGTATTCCAAGACCGCATCAGCTGCGCTTCGAACGACTTCATGTGGTACATCCCCGAGTGTCGTTGCGACAAGAGTGAGTATTAAATCGAATGTGGCGCGTGTGGCGAGGGTGCGAGGTCGGTAGGTGATACCCTCTACCAAGGGCTCGTTTGCGCCAAGGACGCCAGTAGCTCGGAAGTTGGCGTTGTCGGCTTTTCTTTTTTGCTGTTCGCGCAGAAGAACGTCCTGGCCTTCCTTTATGCTGCCTCTCTGAAGGTCTGGTAAACCAGGCTGCCTCTTTTGCTTTGGGGCCTCAACACGAGCGACTCGGGCACCCATGTCACGGATGCTCAAGCGCCCCGCGAGGGACTCTGGGTCACCAGTAGACTCGTCATTTCGTCGCGAGACAAAGCGACGGTCCGCCTGGAGGACCAGGTTGGACATGGCCGAGTACTTGTACTGGGAGACATCGCGTTGAGGTTCCGACATGGTGGCGATGTTGTTGAAGCTCTCTACAGGAAGGCAGAACGTCGATGTGCTCGACGGCGGCTCGCGGAGCTTGGCCGCTAATCAATCATGCGTTGCTTCCCTGGATAATGGTCTGTTATGCGCGTCGGGGCAAAGGAGTTCAGGCAGCGCGTCAATGCTGGGAGAACGAAAAGTCGTTGTTTAGCTGCTGGCAGCTGGACAGTGTCGCGCCGATAAATTTCAGATCCGAGTCCAGGCAGAGGCGCTAGTTCTGTATCCAGTCTAGCGCCATTCGCCGGTCAATGGAGGGGCTGAGGGGCCGTCGGCTTGGACTTACAACCAGATATTCGTCTGGAAATCTGGCATTAAATGAAAAGAAAAATCTTTTTCATGACTGGCAATGATCCGGCCTTATTCAAACATACGAGACATTACTGAAAATCAGTTTGAGCGAAGCTAGATAGTCTTGGGGGTCGCTGGGTCACTGGGCCACTGGGCCACTGTGAATTACTGGGTGTTATTAGGCTTGCAAGGGATGAAGGAGTTGTGGTGAGCACAACTGTTGACGATGTACAAGATGGACGATGTGATACAACGGAAACAAGAATCTCCCAAAAAGGACTCAACACGCGCGCAAGAAAATATAACCCCAAAATGACAGAACAGCCCCAGAAACGAATGTATTGTCTCCGCAATGAAATCAGAATACGCTACCAGGGCCACCAATAACCGCGACCTTGACCCTGAAAGCCGGTCTTGACATAGTAGCCGTCGCTAATCCCCCAGGTTTTGAAAGCAGACCTGCGTTCACAGACACCGTATTCGTACGGTTTCCCAAGGGTCCCCTCACTGGCGCCGTTGGTGTTGCTAGACGGAGAGAAGAAGGAAATTTCCGTAGTAGGCAAGGCATTGCAAATTTCCGTGTTGTGCCGGTCGCGGGGATAAATGTAATATTCAACAAATCCAACACCCCGTGGCTTGATACCGGCCGCTTTCTTGGGCAGAGTCCATTCACCGATGGAGTGCCAGGCTCCAGTGTCAGTGTTCACCACGGTGCCTTGCCAAGTATTACCCCCATCGGTCGTTTCCGCGACACATTCGTACTTATGGGAGTAATCACCGTTGAACTCGACGGCGCAGCTCACACCAGGGCCGCCGTCAGCCCCATCATGGCATAGGGGCGAATTCGAGGTGGTGCCGTCGATGAAGCTGGAGAAGACGGCACGGATGACACTGCCGCTCGCGTTGTTTGGCCGCGGCTGCAGACCAGTGTAGGCACAGTCCTGGGCACTGTCGAAATAGAACTGTTGCGCAAAGTAAAAGCCTTCCTTCTGCGGAGCCCTGCTCAAGTCGAAGGGGAACGTGACATCTTTGATGAGATTGCTTCCTGACTCGGCGTCGGGGAACGACCAATCCAGACCGACAGTGGCGGAGCCTAGCTTCGCCGCAAGAGCTGTGATAAAAATGAATGAGAGAAACATAGTGGGTGGAAAGAGAGAAAGAGAGAAGCAGGCTGACAAAGGAACTAGATAGTCAGACTAGAAAGGCATGAACTGCGCTTTATATATATCACTGGATGACCAGCTGGACATGGACAGTCAAGTCATTCTGTAATAATAAGAGCTTTGGTCTGAAGTAGGAATCATAAACCTGGCTCTTTCAACCTGAAACGACCTTCTCAAAAGGGAAATTGTCGAATCTGGCGTTCATGGGACCGTTCGGAGCGCGGCATAATGAGAGAAAATTCGCACTAAAACAGTCCCTTCAAGCAGTGACAGGTTCCATGAATGGCACGCAGAACTATACTTCGAAACTTTATCCTATATTCCACCCGCGACGGCACGATATGAGTACCTTAGAGTGGTCAGCAGCAGAAGCTTCTGTTCTGTGAGACCTATCTGAAGACTTGCCATTTTTCTGAAGGTCTTCGGAGAATAAGCAAAGCGAGGGCTCTTGCGCCGTTACTAGACTGGAGAATTGCCGAGGATCCGGAATTATCAATGGCCAAGTGGTAAATTGTTCAGCGACTGCCTACCTGGGCGCATCCGTGGAGACCTCTTGCCCCTCAGTTGCGCCGAGGCTGAAACCAGAATATTAATGAGCGATAGTAACGCTACATATTCACTATTACAGAGGGTCTTCGCTTCTCTAGCGAGACTCCTTTTTTATAGTTGAATCTTGAATTCACATTGCAAAGTGTCGCAAAGTGCTACCAGAAATAGAGGGCTTCTCACGCGACTTTCGGTTGTACGTCTACCTCAGTATCCTACTACAGCCCGTACGGACGATGAAGATACCACTAGCATTAGACGGAAAATAGTCTTTGTACAACCTATTCTTCTCATCATTTGTAGTTGCGAACAGCAAAACTGCTCCGAATCTGGTGATGTTGCTGCTGCCAGCCACACAGCACTTTGCGATTTGAACACTTTGAACACTTTGAACGCAAAAGGTTAGGATACATGCACAATCTGAGTTCGGTTGAGCAGCGTATACCGCACGACTCTCTGCTATAACCTGAATTATCCGGATTTTGCTTGTTTTGACGCCTGAAACTACCATATCCACTTGCACACCCTAGTATATAAGAAAGGTGTTCGAAACCATTGTTGGACAATACCTAGGGTAAATTGACAATGCACCACACACTTGACTCATGGAAATTAATTTATTGATTACTAGATCATAACATCAGAGGTCTTTTGCTCACCACATTATTGTTTGGACTGGCGAGACGTGCTTGTCAGTGATTTGTAGTGTATAACTCAGCAATGCTTCTTTCTCCACGTGATAATGAAGTGCAGCGCGTCAGCGCCACTTTCTACTTTGCAACAGCTACGCAAGGGCGTCAATATGCCAGACACCGATGAAAACGCTGCGAAAATACAGAATGAATTGAGTCCATACATCAAGTCTCGTGAACAGACCAACTACATCCGACGCATACTAGCCGCGCATCTCGGGGACTGCGCGCAAGGAGGTCCCATCAAGTCGTCGCTAGCCCTAGCAAACGGACGCGATGGTGATGGAACTGTCGAAACAGACAGCACAACGGTGCCCGGCATATACAGCGAATACCTAGACGCCTTAAAGAATAATATTGCCGCGCGAAAGGGATTCGAAGCGGCTCGACACTATGATATGCCAGAACCGCGCACAGAGGGGACGGCGGCTGGCGTATCCGCCGCGCTGGGCCTGGAAGAGCGAGTCGCCCTGCTGAAGCTGCACCAAAAGCGCGACAGCCTGTATGCGGTGCAAGAGACTCTCGATACGCTGCTGGAGCAGCCGGCGGCGGACCCCGAGTTTCTGGACGCCGACCGCATGTTCCAGGGGACGCCAGCTCTGCCCCCAGTGCCCAGGGACGTCATCAACACCATGGTCATTGAGCAGACCTCTCCTCCGATGGACATACCCGGCCAGGTGAGCCAGCTGGAAAAGGTAGTTCTGCGCGCCAAGCTGCTCCTCAGGCAGGAGGAGCAGCTCCTGCAGGAGGCGAGACAGCGTGTGCATCGCATGTCGCAGCCGCCAAGCCAGGCAGCGAAGCTCATGGCGCTGGGCGCGACGCGGGACGAGCTCATTCGTTGGATTGAGACGGAGCTCGGCAAGGCGTCGCCAGAGGCTCATGGCACGGACGACGGCTCGTCGGAAACTGGACTCGGCAAGACAGACCCGGCGGCTATTCAGGTACAATTGGCCGACATCAAGGAAAAGTACACCCTTTATGTCTCGGCGCGCAGCGTCTTATTAGAAATGGCTGCAAGTGAATCGCAGTCGCTTCCGCCACCGTCGAGGAATGTCAATGCTACGAAGCGAACGAGTTACGCGGCGTCGCCACTCCCGCCAATGGATCATCTCCTCACGCCATATTTGGCCTCACTCGTCGCCGCCTCTGCCAATCACAAAGCCACGGTGGCATACCGAACGCATATATCTTCTCTCCTCAATAAGACTGGCCAGGAAAACAGCCGTCAGCTTGGCAAAGCTGCCGAGGGAAGCGATCTGCTGTCAACTTTTTCCCAAGGTGATACCTCTCGCCACCGATCAAGCACAAACCCGGCATCGCAGGCTGGTCTCGTCAGCCAGGCACAACCGTGGGTGGACGCCTCCGACGCTGCCAAGATGGCCACGCTGGAGTCCGTGGCGGAGACGGTCGAAAACGGACAGATTGCTCTCGAGGGGCTGATGAGCACCCTGAAAGATATTGGCAAGATTACTGGAAAAGATCTCCTGGGTAGCGAGGAGATTGCGGGCGAGGAAGACATGTGGCTCGGTGCAGACACACCGAAAGCTAGTAGGCATGTGAGGAAGGGGAGTAGAGCACAGTCACAAAGCTCGACGGATCCGTGGTCAAAGGTGCGAGGCAACCTGGGTCTACTGGGCCAAGAGGGACCCTGAAGTGAGAGTATTTACATATACCCCTGTCTAGTTGCATGCATAGCCAAGTTCCAAATCTTTTACCCTTATCTTGGGTTGTTTAATTCGTTATACATAATGTTTATTTTTCCGACATGATTGCGGATATTCTCATGGACAAGTCGAGAATCGACAAGTGCTCGTCAGCTCCGTCCAGCAAGCGCTTGTCGACTTCGGAGAATACCAGGACAATCTTGTTCTTTTGTACATCAGGAATCGTTTCGTCGAATGTGATGACTTGGTATAGCTAGAAAACGTTAGGAATGGCCGTGGTCAAGACGGCGACGATGCTTACCTGCGATACAATTTGTCCAGCACTCCAGCCATCGGCCACCATGTCTTCTACCACCTTGGAGACGCCAGAATACGAACCATTCGAGCCTCGCGGGCGCAGAGCAGCCACGAGCTCGTCTATAGTCGCGCCGGGGATCACGCCAGCGATGTCTTCGATAATCTTGGCCGTGACTGCTTTCTTATCCACATCCATGTCCTCGTCGCCGTCGCCGTCCTTGGGTTTTGCACCGGCACCTACTAGACGAGCCGCACTCTGCAGAAACGTGACGGCTTTTCGCAAGTCACCCTCGCTACAGCGAACCAGGGCGTCGATGGCGCCGTCCTCGAGCGGCACCGACTCGGCGGCAGCAATCTCCTCGAGGCGCTTGATGGCGCTGCCCTGGTCGAGGCTCTTGAAGCGAAACTTGCTGCAGCGACTGGCCAACGGGTCAATAATGCGGGTGACGTAGTTGCAGATGAGACAGAAGCGGGTGATTTTGCTGTAGATTTCCATGGTGCGGCGCAGGGCGCTCTGGGCATCCTGCGTCATGGAGTCGGCCTCATCGAGGATGATGATCTTGAAAGGCGGGCAGGGGTACTTTTCGCGGTAGCCGGCGGGTGGATTCGTGAGCTGCATTCGCGCAAAGTTTTTGACCTTTTCGCGGACAATGGAGATGCCGCGCTCATCGGAGGCGTTGAGCTCGAGGACACGCGACTTCATCATTTCGGGGCCGTAGAGCTGCTTGGCGAGGGCGAGAATGGTCGACGTCTTTCCGGTGCCGGGAGGGCCGTAGAAGAGCATGTGGGGGAGCTATAAAGGAACGGACATTAGCATGCGTCTTGTCGGAGCTCGGATCGAGGCCTTACGTTGGCGGCCTGTAGTGTTCGTTGCAGGACAGTGACTGTGTGTTCTTGAGCAGCAACATCGTCGAGACTCTTGGGACGGCTAGGACACGTTAGAGACTGCGCATCATAGGTGCCTGCCAAGCTCGGCAACATACTATTTCTCGACCCAGGGCTGAATACGACCGTCGCTGGCCTTGCTCTGCTTCTGCTCAGAGCCACCGTTGGCGGCGGCCGCTGCCTTGCGCGCCTTGATATCGAAGAATGATGCCATTGTCGTATGGATGAGTGGCTGTTCAGGGTCTGCGCAGCTATGGAGAAAGATGTCTCGAGAGATGTGCGGCGTTGGGCCGGCAAAAACGAGTATTCAGGATTTGGAAACCCATTAACGCGTTGCGGGTGACGCGACAGCCGCAGTCGCGTAGAATCTAGACAGGTACGGAGGTACTCTTACCGTGAGTGGAGCTTCGAAACGTGCACATTGCAGTCTCAGCAGCACCTTTGGAGCTTGAAAAGTCTCCGTCGAATAAATAGAGTTTTCAAAAATGCGCTTCACAGAAAAGAGTTTAGCAAGCTGTTTTTTTTTTTTTTTTTTTTTTTTCTTTCTTTAATATTATTCTCTAATACACTGTACATACTT
>JAAHCF010000700.1:0-19266 GCA_038367545.1 Beauveria asiatica | reverse complement strand
TAATATTATAAATAACTTTAATATTAGAATTAAGGTTTAATAATATTATAATTATATTATTATAATATTATAAATAACTTAATAAAAGTAAGTATATTTATAGAGACTTATAATCTTATAAAGTAGAGACTTTTTTTATCCTTATAGTATATAAGATATTAAGTTACTCTAGGGAGTATAAACCTAGAATACTTTAAGTATATTATTAGGTATAGTATTATAGAAGAGGGCTAGTATATATAGAATATATATATATTTATTAATACTATATTAGCTTATAAAAAAGAGTATAGTAAGTATAAATATAAAGTATATTAACTATATACTTATAATTTAATAGCTTTTTAGTATAAGTAGAAGACTAGGCTTAGTCTTATTTACTATAATATAATTTAATATTTATATACTAATTAATATAAAATATTATTTATAGTATATTCTTACTATATAGGGTATATATACCTATATTTTATTACTACTAAGAAGCTTATTAAATAATATTAGAAAATATCTCTTTCTTACTCTCTCTAAATAAAATAATTTACTATACCTTACTACTTATAAATTATTATAAAGGTATATTTAGATATATATATAGTATATACTAACTTTATATCTTATAGGGAAGATTTACTTAAATTTTATACTTAAGGGATTTTTAAAGTATTTTAATACTTAGTAAATCTAAAGTATATACCTAGTATTAAATTATAAAGATAAGCTCTAAGTAATCTTTTTATATATATATCTTTTAAAGTACCTTAAGGGTTCTAATCTTACTAGTATAAAACTACTATATACCTAATATATAGTTCTTATATTCTAGCCTTATATATTAATTAAATTAAGTATATATTATAAATTTACTTTTAATAAACTCTAAGAGGTAAATAAATAATAGATTTAGTAGATTAGATTCTATATATCTTCTAAGTATTAAATTATCTTATATTTAAGAAATTAAGCTATTACTATTAAGAAAGTAAGATTTATTTAAATTAATTTTTCTTTTAAAATAATTTAAAGTAAAGTAAATATTTTTAGTATTTCTAATTAAAATAAAGAGGTATATAGTAAATATATACTTACTATATATAAAATAAATACTAACTACTTTTAATATATAAAATATATATATATATAATTATAATTATAAATATAATAAAAGCTTATATAAATATATATATATCTTATATATATACTAACTATATACTTAGATTAAGCTAACTAAAAATATATAAATATTTACTATTATATTTTATTAGCTTAAATATACTAAAGGTTTTAATATATACTAGTATTATATATACTTTATAGTTAGTAAAGCTTATAAACTATTAATAATATAATTATTATTAAGGGAGAAAGTAGCTAAAATATATAAAATATCTACTACTACCTATAAGACTATTAGGCTAGTTTATAATACTAATAGAAGTATAGTCCCTCTAAGGGTATAGTATATATATAAAGTATTTATTAACTTATAATTAGGAGGTTTATAATATTAAAAAAGTATAATATTAAATAAAGGCTTAAATAATTAATAGTATTATTACTTACTAAGTTATTAAAGGTCTTATATTTAGGTAAAGATATTATTAGAGACTAAGGAAAGCTATATAGGGCTCCTAATTATAAAGTATATAATAGAAATTAGATATAAAAAAGGTAAAAAAGTTCTTATTAAAAACTATAAAAGGATATTATCCTTTTATATTATTCTTTATAGGTAAACCCTAAAGGTAGTTAAATCTAACTAATATAATAATATATATTATAATAGTAAATATAAATAAAAAGTAAGTATATAGTAAGTATACGCCTAGGATATTTATAGTATATAATACTAACTTCTTAAGTCTTAAAAACTATTTATATTAGCTAAATTAAAAATAAAGTTAATAAGAATATCTTTAGTATATATTTATACTTTACTAGGTATATATTTAATATAACTAGTATTATAAAACTAGGAATACCTTTAATAAGAATCTCTATATTTTATTACTAGATTTACTAAGTATTAAAATCTATTATAAGTATATAAAGAGACTAGTCTAGGTATATTTAAAATAAGCTAGTTAGTTCTAAATAAAAAAGGTACCTTAGATTATATTTAGTCTCCTTATATATACTTTAAAGGTTCCCCTTACCTAGTAGATATTTATAAAGAAAAATATAAATATTATTAAGAGTAGATATTAGGAGGATTATACTATTATAGGCTAGTATTATAGCTTACTTACTATTATTCTAGTATAATATTAGTATATAAAGGAAAAATACTTTAAATTTTAAACTTAAAGTAATCTTAAAATAATAGCTATTTAGTAGTAATAAAAGAATATAACTAGTAATATCTAATTATATACTAAATAAGATATAGTTAATTATATTTAATAAAATTAATATATATAGTAACTAAATCTTTTATTTAACCTTTAAAACCTTTATTATAAATAATCTAAGGCTTTTAGTAATTCCTTAATATAGCTTAGCTATATATTAAATAGCTTTTTAATACTAATACCCTAATAAACTCTATATCTTAAAGCTACTAAGTATATAATAGGAGGGACTTTATTATTATAAAAAAAAGCTTTATCTTAAAGCTAGTCTTTAATATATTAGATATTACTAATACTAATTTTAAATATACTAAACGCCTAATATATATTAAATATATCCTTAACCCCTTAATAATATTATATTATTCTTTTACTAATAGTAAAATTAAGGCTAGCTATTTACTAAAGATAGTATAAGTATATAATAAGTATAGTATTTATATTAAATAAAGAAGAGGCCTTATAAGCTATATCTTCTAAATAACTTTTAAGTACTTATTAAGATATTAATAGTAATTAGCTAGACTTTATTAACTTAATAAGTAATAAGTTAGTTTAAGATATAACTTTACTAAGTATATACTTATTAGATAAGAACTTATTAGATAATAAGGTTTAGATTTTTTAAGTTTAGCTAAACTTAGTAAGCTTTAATCTAGTATATATAAGCTATATACTAGGTATATATAAAGAAACTAATAAAAAAAAGAACTTAACTACTTTTACCTAATAGAAGTAGCTTTAATTAAGTTTATTATTAGGATTCTCTTTTCTTTTACTTTTAATAATAGTAATATATATAAAATATATAAAGTAAGTACTAGCTATATATAAAGTAAATAATAAAATAAAGGACCTTATTTCTAAGTATAACTTACTCTAATAAGAGCTTAAAGAGGTACTTATTATAAAAAATTAATAACTTAAAGCTTAAATTAAGAAAATAAAAGGTATTTATTATATATTATTATTTTATTAATTTTACTAATATATATTATAAAATAAAAATAACCTTAAAAATACTTAATAATTTCTTATTTAATTTTATATTTATATATATTAAATAAAGTATATTTTATTTAATACCTTTATAATAAAATTATTTATTATATTTATTTATAAACTCTATATTCCTTTTCTTATAATATAGTTAATATATAAGGTATATATAAATAGTATATACTTATATTAGATATTTAAGATCTATAGTAGTCTTATATAATAAAGATAATTCTAGTAGTCTTTTTAGCTTATACTAGTATTATATATCTTACTAACTACCTTTTAATACTTATAACTTAATTATATTATATAGTTAGTATATAGTATATATATAGTAGATTTAACTTACTTCTTATTAGTTATATATTCCTTATCTAATATATTTACTTTATTTAAAAGCTATATATAATATAAATATATAATATATAAATAGTAATAAAACTAAATATATAATTAATATATAAAAGATAAAGTATATATATAAGCTATATTATATTTATATTCTTAGTATATACTTACCTATATATTCTTCTACTCTTATTAATTACTATATTATAAATATAAGTATTAACTTATAATAGAAGGTATATTCTCTTCTTTTTAATTAGTTTTACTAAACTTTAATATATAAATATTATACTTATATTAAGTATATTCTTATATAGATTATAAAAGGTTAACTATACTATAATAATAGCTAAATTATAAAGGGTTTTTTATCTTAATAAAGTTAATATTTATATATTCTAATAATAAGTATTTCTTTATATTATTAGAATATATTTAAATAATATTTAGGAGAGGCTATATATATATATATATAAATTTTATAGTCTTAGTATTAGATTAATAATAGTCTATAAAGTAATAAATAACTATAAATTAGTATTATAGGTATAAGAATAATATATAATATAAATAAGCTTAATATATATTAGGTATATATTATAATAAGTTAAAAAGAAAAGTAAAATAATTCTTAGTATTTATTATATATACTTAGCTTATATTAATATTACTTTTAATAATTTATAGTACTTTAGTATATATATACTTATAATATACTAAGGACTTTATATTTAAATAGTATATTAAAATATTATTATAATATATATTAGGAATATAAGCCTCTTTATCTAATATAATAAAAAATAATTTAGGAATTAATAGTAAATATATACCTAGTTTATATAAAGAAGGTAAGGGTTTTATAAGTTAATTCTAACTAGTTAATATAATATTAATATATATAGGGTATATTTTACTTACTATAGCTTCCCTTAGTAATTGCCTTATTATTATAACTATAACTTCTATTTATATAAAGTTAGTATATACTTAGTATCTATAATATTAGATACTTACCCTTACTATAAATAGCCTTAGCTAGTTACTTTTTAGTTATAAATAGTTAGTATATACTTAGTAACTAGTTAGTAAATAATATACTTATAGTAGTAGTAGTATTATTAGTAGTCTCCTCCTAGTTAGATAATAGTAAGTATATACTTAATAGCCTCCCCTTATATTATATTACTTATAGTTACCTTATACTTAGTACCCTTAGGTAATAGTAGAGGTAGGTTTTAGTAGTTATTAGAATACCTTAGGTATATATATAATACCTATATACTTATAGTAGGGTAGTAGAATACTAACCCCTAGCGCTTATAGAAGTTAGTATTAGTAAGACTATATATATTATTAGTATATACCTAATAAGTTCTTAGTATAACTTATACCTTAGCTTTAAGAAAATTAGTAGTTTTTTTAATAAGACTATTATAAAGACTATAGCTATACTAGAATTAGCTAGGTATATACTAGATATTTATACTTACTTACCTAAGCTTTTAGTTAAAATAAGTAATATACTATATACCTTTAAGTATATAATATAAAATAGCCCTAAAATAATATTAGTATATATTAAGGATATATATAATTAAATATATATATAGTCTAGACTATAGTTATTTATATTAATATTATTATAATTTCTTATAATTATTATTATATTATTAGTATATATTTAGTAAGTTTTTATTTTCTTTTAACTTATATTTTTAGTTATATTAAGTAATAATATATTTTTAGACTTATTAATTATTATTAACTTAATATATATAAGAACTATACTTTAAATATTACTTAACTAGAGTCTTTATTAAAAGGGATATAATAACTATATATATAACTATTAATTATAATATTATAACTATTTAAAAATTAGCTTAGTATATATAGGAGATATAAGTACTACTTATACTTACTAATTAATCTTAATAATAAATATAAGTATTATAATATTATAAGTATATATATAAAATATAATAAGAATATAGGTATTAGGTTTTACTTATATAAATTTTTATCTTAGTTATTAATACTTAAAGGACCTAAATATATTTAACTTTATTTAGTATATACCTAAAATATACTTATTATAATAAATACCTTTAGTAGTTATAAGTTCTATATTAGTTATAATAGTAATCTTAATATTTATAAATAATCTTAATATATTATAAGTATATATAATAAATATAAACTAAGATTAGAACTTATTAAAGAAGCTATTTATAATATTAAGATTTTTTAATTATATCTTTATTAGGTATATAGTTAATATATAATTAGAATATAAAAAGTATATAACTTAGTTATAGTATAAATATATAAAGTTAATAATAATAAAGAAGAAAAAAAGGAAAAGTATAGTAAGTATAAGAAATTAAAAAATTATATATATACCCTAGCTTTACCTTAACTAAGGCTAAGCTATAGTATATAGTAGATTTTTCTTATTTTATTAAATTAAATCTATTTATTATTTTATTTATAGCTTAAATAGTCTTTATTTAAAGTAATAATAAAATACTATTTATATAAGCGCTAAGTGGAGTATATTAGAGCTATAATATATTTATAATTAAGTATTATTTTTCTGCCGTTTTTTGCCCCACTTTGACTAAGTCTAAGGTTTATTCGACCAAGTCTGAGCTACGTGCTCGAATGTCGCCAGGTTGATCTGATGTCAAACTGGCATCTGGTACAATTGCGCACGCCGCGAGGCAAGCCGCAGGCTTACTCAGTCCTTAGTCGTTAGCTCTAGATCATGACAAGGTATCTCTAGTATGAATTAACTTCTTTATACCGTTGTCCTGAGTTTTTTTAAGTATTAGCGACTCGCGACTCTAGGTACATCGAAGCGTGGTTACGGTGGGCCACGGCGGGCCACAGCAGAAAGTACCAGTCTATCCCCTGTTAGTACTGCCAGTACAGCCAATACAGCAGCGGTACAGCCACTTCAGCCACTAGTTACAGCCAGTATAGCCTGCACAGTATAGCTAGTATAGTAGCTGTATAGTACGCGAATTATTATTTTTACAAAGGTGTCGGAGGACTTGGAAAAAGCAGAAAATGGTAGAAAAAGGCCCTTTCTATCTCTATAAAACGCCCCTGTCAGAAAATGTACTTCATTGACTAGGGCCAGATAGCTGAGTAGGGTGTTAACCAGGGTATCAAAGTTATGTAAGTTTTATAAAGAATTATAGGTCGAGTCGTGAGTCGCCAGTACTCAAAAAAACTCAGGATCACGGTATTAACGTTGGACGTTATTTTGATGTCAAGGCACGTCGTAGACCTTGGCATAATTGATACGCTACTTGAGCCTAGCTGCTTTCAAGATGACCTCAACAGACGCCTCCGGCTTCCGCCACAACTCACAAGTACTACTCGTGCCCGCCCCTACTTTAGCCGCCTCGTAGAGCTAGGCAAGCTAGCTTATTAAGGCACCCACTAAAGTGGGTACTTCCTAGTAAAGTTAATATATTACTAAAAGCGTTATTTTTAATAATACTAATTAAATAATATAATAACTAGTATATATAATTATTTTTTTATATATAAAAAGCCTTTTAAGATCTTTAACCTTTTCTTTATCTTTAGCCTTTTTTAAACCTTCTTTAAATACCTTAAAGTAGTATTATTATATTATATACTTTTAGTAAACTACTTAAGCTATAATCTCTTATTTTTTTTAATTCTCTATTTTAAATTATATAATAAACTTCTTTAATTAAAAATATATTATTATATTATAATTAATATAACTTTTAAGACTTATTAACTTAAAATAAAACTTTTATTAACTTAATATTTAATATTTATCCTCTAGTAGCTTATACGCGTAGATGAACTAGTACTATCTAATAGTATATTTAATTTAAGCCTTAGTATCTATAATTTACTATTATACCCTTAGTATATATATTAGCTTTAGAACTAGGGAAATTAGAGTCTTCTTTATAATAAATACTTCCTAGTACTTAAAATAAGTAAAAAGAAGATAAAATCCTTAAAAACTATACTTATTAAACCTATCTAGCTACTAAGGGGAAATATAATACCCTTATAACTAGTAAAGGCCTTATATACTATTATCTTTAAAAAGAACCTTATCCCTTTTATTTTAAATAAACTAGTTAATACTAGTATATAATATTAGATAAAGGTTATTATAGTAATTACTAATAGGTATATAGAAGTAAGAGTACTAGTAAAAGATATAAAAAAAAGAGATTATATTATTAACTTTATTATTTTATCTTTTAACTAAAAAAACTATTATTATTTATAAAGAAAAAGATATATAATATTACTTAGAAAAAACTTTATTTATTCTAGAATTCCTTCTTTATATACTATAAAGTAAAATATTAGCTAATATTATTACCTTATTAGTTTTAGTAGCTTTTTAATATTATTTTAGTTATTTTAATAGTTTTAATTATATTACTAGTATTAATAGCTTATAAGAAATTCTTATAAGAGCCTTACTTTTAATACCCCCTCTAGCTTACTAAGGGGCTAAGCTTACTTATAAATAAGGCTAGGTATAGTTATTATAAGATATATTAATACTAATTTAGTATAAAGTAGTTATTTACCTTATACTTTATTTAGTATAAGTGTTAGGGCCCTGAGGGGGCGTGGCGTGTATATAGGGAGGAAGTGAGCGGGGACACACGGAACGGGGACACCGAGGGTAGGGCAGAGTCACGTGGGGAACGCATAAGTACTTAGCTGCGGCGTCGAGGCGAGTAAGCAGAGACGGGGCAGCGATAATTCCTAGCACTATCACGACCATAGGGGCACATAGCTAAATACAGGCACTCTTCTCACTACGACCTCATAATAAGGTAGTTTATTATTTTATATTATTACTAAATACTAGTATATATAAATAATTAATAATACTAAATTAGTAATTTATAATACTATACTTAGTAAGTTATAATATATATAAGTATTATATATATATTTTATAGTATATAGAAATTTTTAATATAAAGTAACTTATTACCCTATATTACTACTAACTACTAGTATATATAAGTAATTAGTAATACTAATTAATAGCTTATAGTACTATACTTAGTAAGTTATAGTATATATAAGTATTATATATATATTTTATAATATATAGAAATTTTTAATATAAGATAACTTATTATCTTATATTATAACTAACTACTAGTATATATAGGTAATTAATAGTACTAATTAGTAATACTAATTAGTAGCTTATAATATTATACTTAGTAAGTTATAGTATATATAAGTATTATATATATATTTTATAATATATAAAATTTTTTAGTATAAAAGAGCTTATTACCCTATATTGCTACTAACTATTAGTATATATAAGTAATTAATAATACTAATTAATAATACTAATTAATAGCCTATAGTACTATACTTAGTAAGTTATAATATATATAGGTATTATATATATATTTTATAGTATATAGAAATTTTTAATATAAAGTAACTTATTACCTTATATTACTACTAATTACTAGTATATATAGGTAATTAATAGTACTAATTAGTAATACTAATTAATAACTTATAATATTATACTTAATAAGCTATAGTATATATAAGTATTATATATATATATTATAATATATAGAAATTTTTAGTATAAAGTAGCTTATTATCCTATATTATTATTAACTACTAGTATATATAGGTAATTAATAATACTAATTAGTAATACTAATTAGTAACTTATAGTATTATACTTAGTAAGTTATAGTATATATAGGTATTATATATTAATATATATTATACTAGTATAAGTATAGAGGTATAAGGTAGGTGCTTATTTTATATCTAATATTATACTAGAAAAAGTTATTTAATTTAAAAAGTTTTTATACTATTAAATTTATCTTAATTTATTAAGTCTAATAATATTACTTATTTTATTATATAACTAAAAGTAGTTAATTAAAATAAAAATTAAGTATTATAAGTATATTTTTAGTAAATCTTATATAAATAAATTTTATAAAAAGTAAAAGTTAGTTTATAAGTATAGTTTAATAAAGATATTTTACCTAAGTATTTATAGAACTTATAAAAGACCCCCTAAGAGTAATTTAACTAATATATTCTAAATTAAAGCTAAATTAGGTAATTTTAGTTTAATATTATATTAAAGTATAATTTACTTAATATAAGGGTTCCTTTAGTAAATTAATAGTTTTTTTAATAAAATAAACTAATTTACTTTATAAGTAATTCTAATTTACCTTATTAAGTAATTAGTTTACTTAAAAAAGTATATAGTACTTAAGGAAGTTATAACTTAAGGGAATTTTAACTTATTAAAAGTTTATTTAAAGTATCCCTTACCCTATAAGAACTAAAGGTATATTTACTCTTAAGGTATTAGAAAAATACTTACCTTATAAAGATTAGCTTATTTTTCTTATTAATTAAAGTATTAGGGATTCTTTTATTAAAAGACTAGCTTATTATAACTAATTTTATATTAAATTATAAAAGTTTTATATATTAAGATATAATATATATAAATAATTAACTTTATTACTCTAGCTTTTATTTACTAGTTATAAGTTTTTATTTTTAAAATACCTTAAAAATCTTAAAAGAAAACTTAATAAATCTTTTAAAATCTAAAAACTAGTTTATTATTAAAAGGCTTTTTAATAATTAATTTATTAAGTATATAATATATTATCTTTTATAATAAAAAGTTTATATTATATATTAATAAGCTTAGTTTAGAACTTAAAGGCCTAAAAGCTTTTAAAAACTCTAAAATTTAGTACTTAATAAAGGCTTTATTAGACTATTTACTAATATTATATTAATTTTAAGATATTTAATATTAATTAAGTTAATTTAAGTTTTTTATTAAATATAATAAAACTTTAAAAGTATATACTTTATTTTAATATATTAGTTTAAGTCTTTAATATTTAATATAAAACTTTAATTATTATAGAATAAGATAATTAAATATTAGATTTTTATTAATATTTTTTTAAAAAACCTTAAGATTTATTTAATTTCTCTAATTATTTTTAATAAAATATTAAATTCTATATTTAAAGTTAAGAGTATTATAAGACTTATCCTTTTTCCTTTTTAACTTATAAGTTCTTTATTTAAGGTAAGAAGATATTCTCTTATTAACTTAAAAGTTTTTTAATATTTAGTAAAATTACTATTAAAGTAAGTTGAGAGGAGACTTATAGGTTTTTTACTAATATAATACCTTATAATATTTATCTTAGTACTTTTTAAATACTTAAGACTTCTTTTAATAAAGTTAAAAAGTATTATATTTATTTTAACTATATACCTTAAGTAAAATTAGACTAAAAAAGTAATATTAAGTCTAGTTATTATTAAAAGTTATATAATAATACTTAATATTTACTAAAATAGTTTTTATTTAGTATTTAATAAAGCTTTAAATACTTATTTTTTAAGTAATTTTAATTTAAGTTAAGTAAATTCTTTAATAAATAATTTTACTAAAATATACTTTAGTTTAAAACTAAATAAAGGTTTTTATAATAACTTAGATAATAAAAGAATAAGTTATAGTTTAATATTAAAAAGACTAAACTTAAAAATAACTTTTTTTATAAATTAGTTTTAATATAGTTAAAGGCTTTATATTTTCTAATTTTAATAAATTTAAATACTTAAGAAGAAAAAAGTAAGCTTTTTATTTTTAATAAAATAAGCTTTATTAAACTTCTTCTTAAACTAGTTAATATATTAAAGATTAGATTTTATAAGAAAATAATTATTTATATAAGTAATTATAAAACTCCTTATAATTTAATTCTAGTAAATAATATTATCTAATAATAAAGACTTAAAGCCTAGTTTAGTTAAGAGTCTTTTTAAGAGAACTTTTTAATTTTAAAGGCCTTATTTAAAACTATAAAGGGCTTTATTAAATAAAATAATTTACTTTTTAGTAAAGTTATAGCCTAAATTAGCTAATAAATTAAAAGGTTCTTTACTTCTTTTATTTAAGTAAGCTAGAAATTCTTTAATAAACTTAAGAAATCCTTCTAAAAAGGTTATATATATAAATTCTTTAAGTAAGCTATTAAAAAAGGCTTTAATAAAGTTAATTTATTTAATTTTTTAGTTATTAGTAGTTATAAAAGCTAAAATAATTCTTTATATTAGTAAAATAAATATTAAGGTATAGACTTAAAAGAAGTTTTATTTAAATATTTCTATAAATTCTTTACTTACTAATTTTATTTTATATTTAATAGGCTAGTTATTTTAATTAAGTTTAATTTAAAATATAAATCTATTTTTTAGAACTTTTTAAGAACTAAAGACTAATAATTACTTAATAAATTAAAAGACTTTAGCTCTAATAAGTTATTTTAACTTAATAAATAGAGCTTTAATCTAGTTATCTTTATTAGAACTTTAGAGGGCTTTTTTTTAGCTATTTAGTATATTATTTAATACTTTTTTATTACTTTAATCTTCTTTTTTATTACTTTTATAGTATTATAAATAAAATAGTATATAACTAAATTTAGTTTATAACTAAATAATTCTAATAAAGTAAGGTTAAAATTAAGGTTTATAAGTATATAATTTAGATTTATTCTTTTTAGAGGTATATTTAATTATAATAAGATTAGAGAAGAATTTTATAATAGTTTTAATAAATCCTCTTTAAAATCTATAGACTTCTTATTAATAAAGATTTCTTTAAATACTTCTATAATTATTACTAAAAGAGAAAGTAGCTAAAATATATAAAGTATTTACTATTACCTATAAAGTTATTAGACTAATTTATAATATTAATAAAAATATAGTCTTTTTAAGAATATTATATATATATAAAGTATTTATTAATTCTTAATTAAGAGGTTTATATAATAAAAGAAATATAATATTATTTAAGGGCTTAAATAATTAATAATATAATTATTTACTAAATTATTAAAAGTTTTATATTAAGTAAAGATATTATTAAAGATTAAAGAAAATTATATAAAGCTTTTAATTATAAAGTAAATAATAAAAATTAAATATAAAAAAGATAAAAAAGTTATTTTTAAAAACTATAAAAAGATATTATCTTTTTATACTAATTCTTATAAGGAAACCCTAAAAGTAATTAAATTTAATTAATATAATCTTCTTAATATAATAAGAAAAATAAATAATTATAAAATAATAATAAAATTTATATAAAGAATCTTTTTATTTTTCTTAATTTAAAAGTAAATAACTAAATATTAAATAATAAAAGTAAAATAAAGATTTCTTCTTTAAACCTTAAGCTTTAAGTAATTTATCCTTTCTTAGTAATAAACTTAATTTTTAGTAAAACTAGTAAATTAATCTAACTTTATATTAATATTTAATTCCTTTTCTTCTTATATAGTTTTCTTTTTAATAGCTTATTCTTTAGTAATAACCTTCTCTTTAATAGCTTACTCTTTAATAGCTTTTTTAAGTATTTTAATATACTTAGTTATTTATTCTTTAAAGATTTATAAGGCTTTTTTTTTATTAATAACTTTAAAGTTAGCTTAAGCCTTTAATTATAATACTTAAGTCTTAGTTAAGATTAAGTACTTAGTTTAATATATAATAATAATATTATAAACTTTATTTTATATACTAATAATAACTAGTTTATTTAAAATAAAAGAAATTAAAGATTCTTTAAAGATAATTATATATAAGGTCTTTATTAGTTATAGTTATATTATATCTTTTTATAATAACTAAAAGGTTTTAATAAGTATAATTCTTAATAATCTTATTTTTATTTTACTTAACTTAAGTATTAAAATATACTTATTATAAAGTAAAGTCTAATTTCTCTAATTCTAAAACTAATATATATATTAAAAGTATAATAAAAAATTATTAATATTAAAACTTAATTTAAATATATTATTAAATAATATTAAATTATTTATATATATAAATTATTTAAAAATAATATTATCTTAATCTTTAATAATATTTAAAACTTAATTAACTTTATTAATACTTTAGTTTATAGTTATAATAGATTTAATTTCTTATTTAAGTTCTTTTAAAATTAGTACTTTTTAAGTAATTAAGGTATTTTTTAACTTATAAATTACTTAATTCTTTATATTAAAGGCTTATTAAAAGGTTATAGAATATTAAGAAATTTAAGATACTATTAATAAAGTAAACTCTTAAATAGCTAAAAAAAGTTATTACTAAGTACCTAGTATTTTAATAATTATAAATTTATTATTTAATAATCTCTTTAACTTTTATTTTAAAAGTCTTATTATCTTTAATTTAACTAAAGAGTTTTTAAAGTTATTAGGGTTTAAATAGTTTATTAGCTTAAAACCTTATTTACTTTAGTTAATACTTAATATTATTATAATAACTTACTTAAGATTTATATTTTATAGTTATTTATTAAAGTTTATTATTTTATATTTTAAAAATATATATTACGTCTATAGAGTTAATTCTAACTAAGCTATATATAGCTATAAGTAGCTAGAATCTAGCCCGTCTAGCTAGTAAGAATTAAGCCTTTTATATACCACACCGCTAACCTCTTTTAAGTCTAATAAGTGGTAGTAATTGCTAATAACGAGCGTGTGGCCGCTAGGACTAGACCGTTAATCCAGTCCCCGGGTTACGCCTACGTTACCGTCGAGGACTAATTCCGACCACTAAACTAGGAGCATTATCAGGGGCACCGTCGGTACTGACCAAGTACGAGTACTACCCCTGAGCCCACCAAGTCGACCAAACCATCAGCACGATCGTGACCTGCAGCGACCGTACGATACCAACCAACCAGTTAACAGCCGTACCTTTCACTAGGCCACACGGTATCTCGTCTACTAGCTCGCTACGAGCCGTGACCTTCCTTACCTTCTTCTTACGTCTTTTTCTACCTTTCTTATACCTGATTCCAGTTATGGGCTTGTCACGGAGCCTCGATCAGCTACAGCAGCACAAGTACCTTCGGGTACAGCAGCTGTATCAGCAAGATCAGAAGCGCCGTACGTGTGGTCTTTACAGGGAGACCTTCCCGTCACGGAATCAGTTATTTCGACAGCTTCAAGTACTCTGTCGTGCCGCCAGGCGTAAGCCGCAGGTAGCCCGCCAGTCAAAGCCTACCTACAGCTCGTTAATCCCTACGCCGCCACGTCCGAATCCATCGATCGTTATACGAGGCCCTGACCAGCCGTCAGACCTTAGCCAGCGTATCGATCAACTCGAACGTACACTCCGGTCAAGGGACCGAATAGTACAGTACTAGAAGGGTTAATTTTACACCCTAGAAGGTGACTGTTACGACCTTGAGGGCCGTAACCAAGACCAAGGGCTACAGATCCGCGACCTTCGTCGCTAGGCCCAGGGGCTGCCGCCAGTACGCCGCCGTACTAAGCCAAGACCGCCGTTAGTACGGACCTTGCACCTGCCGGTAGCCAGCCAGCCAGCCAGCCAGTCAATCTCTACGCCCAGCCAGTCAATTCCTACGTCTAGCTAGTCAATTCCTACGCCTATACCTATAGCCGCTGTCTAACTAATCCCTACACTAGATAGCTAGTTATTTCCCGCATCCTGCTAGTTAATGCCTATAGCTAGGCATAGAAGATCCTTACTACTACTACTACTAATCTTAACACCGCTAGTAATAGTATATAATAAGGAGATTCTAATAATCTATAAGTAGCTAAGTGTCTATAGTAATAAACTAGAAAAAGACCTTAACTAGAGACTAGAATAGGTTAAGAGCTATAGAGATAGGTTCTATATAGAGACTAAGGATATTATAGTTAAATCTAATATCTTATAGGTAATAGGGATATTACCTTCTTTTCTTTAGTTAGGGGGCACTTATTATATCTATAGAGTTACTAGTTCTAACTAAGCTATATATAGCTATAAGTAGCTAGAATCTAGCTAGTACTAGCTAGTAAGAATTAAGCCTTTTATATACTATATATCTAACCTCTTTAAGTCTAATAATATAAGACTTTTTTATTATAATTATTTATAACTTAAAAAACTTATTATATTATTAAGTCTTTTCTTTAGAGGTATTTAAAAAGTAAAAATTAATAAGTATTTATTTATATTAATAATATTAAAGAATAAAATATTTTTTATTCTTATAAGGTAAGTAAAGATAAACTCTTAAAGACTTTTAATAAACTTTAGATTTAATAAAAAATAATATTCTTTTTTTAATTATTTTTAAAAAATATACTAATCTAGTCCTTTAAAAGCTTTTTATTTATTTTATATAAAACTAGGCTATTAAATATAAACTATTTAGTTAGTTTTAAGTTATAAAGCTTATTTAAGTTATTATTAATAAGCTTAAGTTAATAAGTCTTTAAAAGTATTTTCTTTATTTTTAACTTATTAGCTAATATATAATATAAAATATTTATTTAGAAATTCTTATTTATAACTTAAGTTATATATAATTTATCTTAGTTTATTTATTATAACTTAAAAAGGTTTAAATTATAAGGCCTTATTATAAAAACTAGCTTAAGATTATTTACTAATAAGTTTAATAGCTTAAATACTCTCTTTTTTCTTTATATCTTATTTATTAGCTTTAATAAAGTATTATTAATATAGTCTTATAATAATAATATAATATTATAAAGTACTAAGTAATTATAAGACTATTTATTCCCTTAATTATTAACTTTAAAGGTAAATATAAGGAAATTATAAGGGAAATATATATTATAATAGTATAAGGTAAGCTAGGTAAGGAAATAGGATTATAGAAATTAGAACGCGAGAAGAAGTATATTCTATAGACTCTTAAGACTAAAGCTTAATAAGCTTTATCTCCTTAGTACTATCTTCTCTATATATATTCTTCTATAACTAAGGTTATAACTTAACTTTAACTTTTTATTAAATTAGTATTAAGTCTCCTCTAAGGCTTTATTTCTTATTCTAAACTAAATAAAGCCCCCTCTATTAATTTACTAAGTTAGTAACTTAACTTTAAATATTTATTAAGTTATAATTAAACTAATAATAAATATATATACTAGTAGGCTTAAGTATATAAATTATTAAGTTATAGTTAACTTAACTAATTTTATTATAGTTATAAAATTAGTAACTTACTATTAAGTTATTACTTTTTTATACTTTATTTATATTTATTAATAGTAATATAGGTTAGGTATTATAATTATCCCCCCCTTAATAGGTATTTTACTAGGTACTAGTAACTTCTTTAGAATTAAATTAAATTCTTAAGATCCTTATAAAAACTCTAATATACTTCTTATACTTATAAATTAAATAATCTTATATAAATTCTATAATAATATACTTATTTTAACTTTATTATTATAAATAATAATATTTTTATTTAACTAGTTAATAATAATAAGTAAATATATAAGAGCTATATTTCCTTTAACTTAAAGTTATATTTTCTTTTTTTTATAACCTTTCTTACTTTATTTTCTAAAAACCCCTTTACCTTATTTATTTACTTTTACTTTTATTATTATATTTATAGCTAATACCCCTTATAAAGTTTATTTTATAAACCTTACTAATAAGCCTAAAATAATCTCTTCTCCTTAAGGTTTTTCTTTAATATAAGGTATATTATATTACTCTTAGGGTTTTTAGACTAGCTTAACTCTTTCTTAAATAAGTTCTTATATTTATCCTTATATAAGAGATTCTTCTTCTTCTCTTTTAATAATCTCTTTTAATAATAAACCTATAAATAACTTTATTATACCTTTATTTATAACTCTAGGTATAATTCTTAGTCTAGTTACTTTATTTATAACTAGTATTACTACTTAGTTTTTTAGTTTTTTAGTTAATATTTTAAACTAGTTTAATAAAATTATATATATATAAACTCTTAATTTCTTAAAGGGTTAAGAGGTATATTAACTTATAGTCTTTTCTTTTCTTTCCTTTATTAACTATTAAATAGCTTTTAAACTAGGAGTTTAAAATAGAATATTACTCTTTTATTCTTAAGGTTACTTTTACTATATAGACTACCCTAAGCTAGCTTATTAATATTACTTTAATACTAATATTAATTAGTTTCTTTAATTAGCTTACTTAAACTTAATAGTTTACTTTATTACTAGCCTCTTAAAGTACTAAAGTAAAGTAAAAAGCTATTAATATATAGCTTATTACTAAGCTTATAGTTATATATCCTTTACTAGATCCTTAGCTAATACCTATTACTAATAAGCTATAAGAAGAGTTTTATATTTAAAGTACTTTAGAAAATATTTATTATATATTTATATTAGATTCCTTTATTTTTATTCCTCTATTTAAAAGTAAAAAGTAACTTATAAAAGTTATTAATATACTTACTTATTAGTATAATAAAGTAAATATAAATACTATTTAAGTAACTCTTACCTAAGTTAGTAACTTTATACTTAAATTTTTTTTAACTAACTTTATATAATATTTTATTATTATTAAGTTATCTCTTATAAGCCCTCTATTTATAAGTATACTAGGTACTTTTATTAGCTTTTTTAATACTAATAAGGATTTTAATAATAAAGAAGGGGATAACTTCCTTAGTAATAAGTTAGAATACTTTAATATAAAAAAGTACCCTTTAGGGCTAGATAATAAAATATCCCCTAATAGTCTAAATAAAGGTTTAAATACTATTATATTTAACTAAATAAGGCTTATAAATAATACTAACTACTTTTATATATAATACTTATTTTTATTAATTAAGAATTATTAAGTACTTATAAAGTTAAGTAATCTTCTTAAGTTTTTCTTTTTTATATAATATTCAGTTAACTATACTATTATTATCTAGTAATATTCTTATTATTACCTTAATTAAAAAAGCTATTTACTTATATATTTTCTTTTCCTTATTAATAAGTTCCTTAGTCTTAACTAACTTTCTTATAAGTATATTATAAGATAATAGCTAATTATAACTAGCTTAACTATACTATTATAGATATATATATATAGTATATATATCTTTATAATAGTAACTTAGATTTTCTTCTTAATTTTACTTAATATTAATAACTAATTAAAATAACTTTAAGTCTTATATAGAGTTTTAACTTTTATTATAATTATTATTACTATATATATAACCTTATAAGTATTATAAAGAATACTAAGGTAAGATCCCTAATTCCTTATTAAGTTACTATTTAACTTAAGTAAAGTACTTAAGTATAGTACTATTTAATACTTAATACTTATAAGTAGACTCTTATCTAGGTAAAGGGTTAAGTCCCTTAACTTTAACTAACTATTTAAGATTCTTTATATCTTAGCTAAGAACTAACTAAATATAATTAGTAATAAAGATATTTAGTATTATTATTAATAGCTTTTCTTATTAATACTAATAAATTAAAGAAGACTATAATTTATATTTATAATCTAATAGTATAATAAATATATATTATTTTATATTAATTTCTTTTATTTTTCTTTTTTATTTTTTATAAGTTTAATATAATTTAGTAGATTTAAATAATATTACTTAGTTTTTTTT
>JAAHCF010000699.1:0-19382 GCA_038367545.1 Beauveria asiatica | reverse complement strand
GGGCAAACGGAACGGTTTGTCCAGTCGGAAGCTTGGCCAGTGGGGCTTATTATCACTTGTGTGTCCGCGTCAGCTCAGCCTCGTCTAACACGATATCTGTTCTGACAAATTTGCTTGGATAATTTCATCAATCGTCTTTTGTCAAGTCCATCGATCTCTCACTTCCTCGTCGACATGAACCATCTATCAGTATGTGACTCACTCGTCGCATGCAGATTCGCTAGGATCCTCAGACATCTTCGTTTCTAATTCCGGCACCCCTCTGAGACAACGTCTGCGGCAGTGCGGCGGCCTAGACCAGGGGAGCAGCGCGACCAGCCAGAGACACCGGGATAATTTCTTTTTTTGCCCTGTTTTCGATGTGTTAATTATGTCTCTTGGAGCAGGTCTGTGCTTCAATATTGGCATGCATAGTTACCCCGATGTTTCGAGAATGTCCCGAGGACAAAAAAATTCCTTCTCTACTTCTGAGTTTAGATAGCATATTCTTCCTTTGATGATCCCTAATTGTGCTCTGCGCTGCAGCTCAATCTTGTGCTCCGAGTGAGCCAGCGATCGGATTGCCTCGAAGACTTCATTCGTAAAGGACGTGAGCTACTAAGCCGCGTGACAAGTTGTTCCATCTAGCAGCGCAGAAAGTTTTGACTGAAATCTAAGAGAGGCTGATCGTATAAATTCTGCGACCCATGAGTGCCTGAATAGCCCGTTCTAGATACTGGCCAAGTACATAGCAATATAATGATCAACTCACATATCGAGACTCTTCCTTCATATATGCATCAGTGCTGAGTAGTATCGCTTGTTTACCAACAATCCACAGTCCGTGCTCATTTATGCCTCTGTCTCGGCCTGCACCGCCAGCGTCGCCTCGACATCGACCCACGTTGTCTTGTTGATCCGTTTCTGGCCGTACTCGCTCTTGAAGTGGTGTCCCCGCGCCCGCGGCCTCTCGCCCGTCCCGTTGGGGAAGGCCGCCACATACGCTTGCGCGAACTGCTCCGCCGCGGCACCAAAAGTGCCGTCCCGCAGCGCCGCACGAACACCCTCGAAGAAGTCGTCCATGACGCGGTGATTGTGGATCTGCAGCAGGCTCCAGCCCAACATCTCCTTTGCGTTGAGCAGATGCCGCAGGTAGGCACGGTGGTGCGTCGTGCACACGTAGCATCTGCAGCCCGCGCGCAGCGGCTGTAGGGCTGTCGCGTGCTCCTCGGACCACATGTTGGTGCCGAGTGGCTGGGGCGCAGAGGTAGAGGAGGAAGTTGCAGGAAAGGTGAAGGTGAGGGCGACGCCCGCGTCGGAGACGGTATTGATGAAGGGTAGAACGCAGACGTCGACGCCGAGGGCGATCTGCTTCAGCAATTCGTGGGGCGTCTCGGGGGGGTCCAAAGATAGGCGTGGTAGTTTGCGAAGCGGTGCATAGTTTGGTATGATATCAGTCAGGAGCTGTGTGTCGTATAGAGCAAGACCAGACAGAGACTCGACGACGTCCTCTGCGAGATGTTGAAGGTAGGCCCATTGCAGCGGGTATTCTACAGCCAATACCGGTGCGAAGACGGCGCTTTGCCGCACCGCGCTCGGCTCTGGTGCTGTCGCCTCGAGGAACTGGTCGACCCATTCCTCTGTCCTGTCCACCATGCGGACCAGTTTCTTGGATGGCGGCGTGGTGCTGATGTGCAACAAATCGGCCAAGGGCACGACAATGTCGGGTCTCAGCAGGGTAGTGGCCTCGACGTACTCTGGGATGGTGAGGCTCCGGAACCCCGTCGAGGTGAAGAGCGTGACCGATTTGGCCGTGTTTCCCATGGGTGTGGTCACAGCCTGGCTGCGCCTGGCTGCCAGAACCGTGGTATTGCCCAATGGCAGGCCAGTGAAGCTGTGCAGTCTATTTTCCCGACTCACGGGTATCCTATATATAGGAGGCTGCTTTTTCTCAATGACTGCGCAGGCACCCTCAAGTTAGCGGTGGGCTTTCGCTCACGATGAAGAGCGGGGAGAATCAACATACAATCTTCCAGGGCTACGTATGTAGAGCCCGGCGACATGTTTCTCGTCATGTTATCCGGGGTCAGGTGCGGCACGGCGCCGCGGCTTGCGACGGACGTGTAGTTGGGCGTGTCAAAGGCGGCACGACCCGGCAGAGCCAGACGGCCGAGCCGGGCAGCGGCGCCCTCAACGGCCGCTGATGTGAAGAGGGTTCGCGCGGCAGCCATTTCTACACCCTCCGTCCGACTGCCATCTGCAGAGCTCATTGTTGGTGGTGCTAGGACTGGATTCGTGACGGGAGCAGGGATGGCTGGAGGAATGTAATCTCGAATTTTCCTGGTAGCATCAGCGGCCTGTTAGTGGGTGGGGCGCCCTGAACCGTCCGTTGTTTGGCGCTAATTCAGGGTTAGTGTGCACTGTGGTGCCCAAGCACTTACATTAAGGATATCGATTTTTACCTACGGAAAACTATCAGAGCTGTCCCTCGAGCAGTTAGTAGACTAGCGAATGCTAATTTTTTTTTATTCTCGACTTCATATTCTCTGTGACTAAGCAGATTTCATAGTAGGGATGGTCTGCTGCCAGAGAAAGAGGAAGGTGAGAGTCAAAAAGCACAGCATCCGTTGGTATTGACTCGAAGTCGAAGAATCTTCCTTTTTAGCAAGTACATGGCTAGCCGTTCACTCCTAGGTACTATAAGGCAGCGTCCACGTACCGCCTTTCACTTCGCCCGTCACATGACAAAGGTTTCTTTCTTGTGCCATCTTGGACGGTGAAAGCGGGTATATCCAGAAACCGGCACAACGTTAAGAAAGGATCCAGCTGTCATCACTTGGAGTACCGCATTGCCGCACTCGTCCTTTCGAGGCCTCGAACTCAATATGAGCAAGTTCTTCGTTGCTTACATATTGGTATGCAATAGAGCACCGCTACGCAAATTGCCTTGTCTTTGCTGACTCAGTCTAGTTGATGCTTGTCATCATCGGTGTAGCCATGTTTGTCCCTCCTCCCTCATCCTGCAGATATTATGCTAATCTGTACAAGACATCAGCACATCTCATCCGCCAAATTGTCACTGCCCATTTCTGGGCTTACTATTAGCACTGTTCTTCTTTTATTATTCGCCTTGATCGATTCAACTTTTTGCTCCCGATGGGCCAAGGAAACCCATGCGTACAGAGCGATTGCTCGAGGGATGTGGTTATCTCAGGGTGTGGCGACGATTGTATTGGCGACGCTCTTCTTCTCGTACATTCCATCCTCTGACGCACGCGATTGTTTGCTTTCGACCGTTTGGCAACGAATTTTTAGTAGCCATGATGCTCAGACCATCCGTCATATACAGGATGCATTCAATTGATGTGGTTTCAATACCGTCAGAGACAGAGCATGGCCGTTTCCGAATCATGAAACGGCCCGCAGATGCGAGGACATGTATGGCAGAACGATAGCCTGCGGTCAACCTTTCCAGGCGACGCTACAAAGAGCATCTGGGGTCGAGTTTGGAGTCTTAGTGATCAGTGGTCTTGTCAAGGTATGACTGCTTTCGTAGTGAGCATCAGGATTGACTAACACTAAACGCTGATATAGATTTTATACTTGCTGCTCGACAACTACTATGCTTCCTCCACCTGTGCAGCGGCTGCAGCAAATCGAATTGGCTTTGGGAATACGGTAAGGGCCCCATTGTTGCCTCGGGCATATGAGGAGTCGGGCCGAATCTCGGAAGAAGATGATGTCGCCAACGAAACAACCAATCGAAGAAACACTGGCATTCAAGAGCGTAGCCCGTGGGGGCCGTAGCCCTCGGATAATAATGCGTAGCTGAGCGGCAAGAATGAGCCGCTGAGCATGGCCACGGCTGGACTCATGCGTTGGCGATTCCTGAGACGAGGCATGACATGACCACGGTTGCTCCTGGCTGAGAAGATTGTGATAATGACGGGGCTGGTGCGTGCAAGTCTGACATCTATATCCAGATGTAGCATGAGGATATATCAAAAGTTGAATGATAGATATACGACTAGAAATTTGGTGGTCCGCGGCGTCTCGCAGTCGACATAGGAAGCAGTGGATGCGCAGGTAGCCGAACCTTGTTTGGTCGTACTCAAGCCCGAGGCGGGAATTCTCGGACTGAACTAGAAGTATAAAGAATATGGCCATGAGAGTCAATTTCCCGATTTTCTTGCTTATTTGTGTCAATTGTGGCGGTTCTAGCAGGGAGCTGTGTCCAAGTTCAAGCCACAATCCAAGCATCAATGTGTGGTGTGAAGAGATGACATTCTCGCAAACCGAATAGGGAGGCTAGAAGGCGCTTACTGGTTCCGCAGATCCATTTACAAGTCGAGATGAAGCTTTGGGGATCAGATAGGGGCGAATTCCCCATTGAAAAGCCCGTTGGTCTCCCAGTCTTTGGGTCCGTGGCACGCAAGCCCATCGGCACGTGGGTGCTAGGTCCATCGTTGGCAGCAGCTGACTGGCACCGGTACGTAGCTTTCTCTTGATATGAAGATTCGGGATCCAGTCCTTGGATGAACAGCCAGTCGGCATACCGAGCCGCGGGCACATCCACGTTCCCAGCGTTACATTGGTCGATCCGAGCCGTGCTCTATGCTTGCCATGTATGGGAAGCCGTGTAATCGAATAGTGCGGTAACATGCTCGGCTGATTAAAGGCGTCCGTCCTCGGTTCCTGAGCTGTTGGCTGGACCGACTTTTTTCCAGAACAGGACTCGGGTAGGTGGCCCAGCGACTTCCACCCTAGTCAGAATTAGAAGCGTCGAAAAGTTAACGAAGCATGACGAACGACTTCAGCTCGGTCGCCGAAACGGACAGACTAGCGAAATGAAGAGATTGTGCGCTGTGGATATAACGCCATGCAATGCAATGACCATGTTACTGCGGCAATGAAATGCTAGTTGATGCCGCTTGAAGCTCATGACTAGCGCTGGCAGTGGCGCAGCTTGGTAGCTGATGGATAATTACCCCGTGTTATCTCTCCAACTTGGAAGGCGACTTTTGTCAGTTTGTGGCCCTGTTCAGATCAGTCTTTGTACTCGTATTGTACTCGTTTTCAATCACTCTAGTGCTGGCCATTGCAACGGCTCTCCATTTTGTCTGGGAAGTACAAAATTTGCACTGGAAGCTCTGACCTAGAATAAAAGGTCCAAAATCGGGACAATTGCAGAGGCAGAATCTAATTCACAAACACCCACTCTCATAACATTTTCGCGCGCCAATGACGCTCCAGCTTTGAGGCACGAGGCGTGGATCGCATCTGTGAGAAGACGCCAAGGGCCGGCCGCTGTGGAGCCGCTAAGACAAGCGTACAGGTTAACCTTATTATGCCTGCCTACCTACAGCATTATTTAGTAGCTCGAGCTGCTGCCACACCTGCGTACTTTTAGGGAGGTAGCCTTGTTCTAGCCCAAGCCACAACGACCATTTGCATCCTCGCACCAACATCACATCCAGCCGCTATGCAAAGAAAACGGCCTTTGCTGACTCCTCACTTCTTCATTCATCCTTCCTCCCCACTCCCCCAGATATCCGGCCCGCACTATTATAAGTACCAACATCGACCAAATGGGGCGTGGCGCACGCACGTGGCTGTCTTTGTCTTGCTTGATGGTGAACGGCATGAAGGGTTTGTCCAGCAGAGTGACCTTGCGCTGAGACCGCAGGAGCAGAGCAAGCAACCATCTACCTACCTCACATCGGGCTCCTGCCTATCGGAGTATGACGCTATTTGACGCTATTTGACAGTGCATCCACTGGCCAAGACTCTCCAGTTGCCTTGCGCCTGTCAACGTGCTGATCTTTGCTACACCAAGCTCCCAGCAACTAACTTTCGATGGCGTTTTTGTTCCCAACTAGCGTCGCTAGGTCCCATGTTCGACAGCTCCGTACGACATCCGGCTCAGGGCCAAGGTCGAGAAAAAATGGCAGTCATCGCCGAGAAGACTGCTGCGCCAAGCATATAAACAGCAACGTCCCTCCCCCCAAAGCTGCTACCAAGCTTTGTCACCTCTGGTCCAAGCCTTGTGTGAGGAAGTCAATTAGATTATTTTTCCTTCTTCAATCGAGAGCTTCGTTACTATGCTTGCCAAGCTCAACACGGCCGCCGTGCTCATCGCGGCCGCCGCCATCGGCCCGGTCTCTGCGCAAACCTTCCAGCGTCTCGGAGGCTGCCCTGATCTTGGCTGCGTCCTGCCCCCCGATCAGAGCGATTTCCTACCCGGCCAGCTTTTTGATCTTCGCGTCGAGGTTCATGCCCCCGTCAACGGCTCCGAGGCTGCCCACGACGGCAAGCCCGACGAGAAGTTCAAGGTCACCATCACCAAGGAGGGCGAGCAGCCCAAGGACTTTGCCAAAGCCTTTAATATCCCCGAGCCCCAGCTCGAAAAGTGGAAGTTCAAGTGGTACGAGGACCTTTACGCCGAGGATGCCAAAACCCCCTCCGTCGTCAACGTCGCCGCCAAGGCCTATCGCAGCATTGCCCTCTACGAACCCGGCAAGTACAAGGTTACCCTCGACTACTACAATGGCAGTAAGACCACCGCCAACTGGGTTGTTCGCGACATATCCAAGAAGCGCAAGGCCAAGAACGTCGTCTTCTTCATCGGTGATGGTATGACGACCAACATGGTAAGTACTAGCCCCAGCGCGCAACGGCGCAAAGCTGACAGGTACCCAAGATCACCGCCGCCCGTCTGCTGGGACACCAGAGCATCAACGGAAAGTATCAGTCCGTCCTCAAGATGGATGAGTTTCCTGTTATTGGTCACCAAATGACTCACTCTCTCGACTCCTACATTACCGACTCTGCCAATTCTGCTTCTGCTCTCTACTGTGGCCACAAGAGCACCGTCAACGCCATGGGGTAGGAAAATGTCAATGCCTGGCATTCCACATCGCTAACGAGCCTTAGCGTCCATGTTGACTCTTCGCCTGACGCCTTTGATGACCCCAAGGTTGAGACCATTGTTGAAATCTTCCAGCGTGTCTGGGTAAGCTTCTTACCCGTTTTCCTTCAGAGTATAAATACTAACATTCCAAGGGTGGCGCATGGGGTGCCGTTTCTACCGCCTTCCTTGCTGATGCCACTCCAATTGCCCTCACCGGCCACAGCCGCAAGCGTGCCGAGTACGGCGCTCTCATCGATCAGGCTCTCAACGGTGTCACCAACTGGACCTGGACTGCCAACAAGGGCCCCGATGTCTTCTTTGGCGGCGGTGCCGAGCAGTTCATCGCCGGCAAGGGCTCGTACAAGGGCAAGGATTATTACCAGGAGTTTGCCAAGAAGGGCTACTCCGTCAGCCTCAACAACACTGCCCTACAGGCTGCCGACAACAGCAAGCCTGCTCTCGGTGTCTTTTGCCAGAGCAACCTTCCCGTCTGGCTGGACCGCAACGTGTACAAGGACAACATCAAGAAGCTGCTCAACGACCCCTCTGGCAAGAATAGCTCCGCCACTGACATTCCTGGCCTCAAGGAGATGTCCGTCAAGGCCGTAGAGATTCTCGCTACCCGTGGCAAGGAGAAGGGCTTCTTCCTCATGTCTGAGGGTGCTTCCATTGACAAGCAGATGCATACTCTTGACTATGACCGCGCCCTGGGTGATCTTCTTGAGATGGACGACGCCATCACCGCCACCATCAAGAAGCTCGAGGAGCTCGGAATCCGTGACGAGACTCTGGTCCTCGTCTCCGCTGACCACGGTCACGGTTTCGAGTAAGTTATCATGTCCCACCAAATCAGAGTCAATTCCTAATTCGTTGCAGTGTCTATGGTTCTGCCGATACCAAGTACTTGAAGGAGCAGCCTGATCAGCGTGGCAAGCGTCGTGCCATTGGCACCTACGAAAAGTCTGGTCTTTCTCAGTATCACAAAGCCGACGGCGTCACGTACGGCACTGGCGCCAACTTTCCTACCAATTGGGAGCCTCGTTACGCCATTGCCGGAGGTGTCGCCGCGCACCCCGACATCCGCGAGAACTTTGCTGTCCACAAGGAGGGCCCGCGCAACCCCGCCGTCAAGATTGGCGACGAGTACTACCTCAACCCTAAAGACAGCCCCGACGGCTTCGTCGTCAACGGCACCTTGCACACGGACGAGGCCGTTGGTGTCCACTCCCTGACCGATGTCCCCGTCTACGCCTGGGGTCCCTGTCAAGACATTTTTGGCGGCACCTACGGCAACGTCGATGTCTTTTACAAGATTGCCACGTGCCTGGGTCTTGCCCGCCACCAGCCCGGCACGCCGCCCCGTCCCGGCGGTAATAGCACCAGCACAGTCAAGCCCGGCCCCGGTCACACCAGCTCGGCTGGCTGCGCCGTTCCTCGCCCCAGTTCGTAGATGGAACGAGATGGATGATGAAACGCAAGAATGAACTTTTGGTGCTGTGTCGCCGAATATCATTATGATGTATATAATTTGACAAACACAACGTAAGTTGATGTATAAATAGGGGTTGAGGGGGGGCGTAAACGGATTGGTTGAAGCAATAGACTGCGTTTGGTGTTTCAATGCAAATAATGTCTCTATATATACGATTCGAGGCGTGCCTTGTGTGACTGTTTGTACATGGCCCTCCCATGCAAAACCCGTTGTTCAATACTCAAGTTGTCGCCAGCTCCTCTGTCAACCTTATGAGCTCGTTCTTATTCATCGACCCCTCCACGCCCATGGCCGCCGTATGCAACCACACCCGTTTGTACCTTGCCAGCCTCGCCGCCAGCGCCTGGACGTTGTGGTGCCGCACGCCGCCACCCGCCACCACCTCGATCCTGCCCGCGACGCGGTCGCAGATGCTCTCCAGCCTGTCCAGGTTCGCTGCGCACCCGCCCTCGGCCCGTCCGCCCGCTGTCAGCACGCCCGCGAAGCCGCACCGGATCAGCGCCTCGACGCCCTCGTCCACGTCGCGCACCGAGTCAAACGCGCGGTGAAACGTGCAGTCAAGCGGCCGCGCGAGACGAACCAGCTCCGCGCACGTCTCCACGTCGACCTCGAGATCATCATCATCATCTTCTTCTTCTTCTTCTTCATCCTCCTCCTCCTCCTCCTTCCTCCGCTTCAGCACCCCAAAGACGAAGCCGTCGCCGCGGCTGGCGTGCATCACCGGCGCGAGGCGCGCTATATCGGCGCGCATGGCGTCAATCTCGGCGGGCGCGTAGAGAAAGTCGCGGCCAGAGGGCGGCGGCCCGCGCGGCCGGATCATGACCCGCACGGGGAGAGGCAGGTCGGAAGGGTGGGGCAGATCCGAAGCTGCCGGGGTGAGGCCGCCGAGGGCGTAGCTGTCGGGCGCGTTGATCTCTACGCGGGCGGCGCCGTGGTGGCTGGCGTTGAGCGCATCGGAGGTGTTGAAGACGGCGACCTCGAGCGGCAGGGCCATGATGAGGGGTGGGGGGGGAGGGCGCTCGGTGTGCGTTTCGCAAGAAGAGAGACGAGACGTGGAAAGGGAGGGTGGGGGGGGTAGAAAAGGAACTCGGTGCTTGGCTTTTATTTTCGGTAGTGTGCGGCGAATATAAAAGTGATGGGCCAAGGTGGGAGGGGGAAAACAGTTGTTGACGAGGTGGGATGATGAACATGTGGTGGGGGCGGGGCATTTCATGTGGGTGCGCAGAACACGATCAACAACAGTTCAAGCACATTGTGCTTGCTCAACGACCCATGGACAGAAACAATTGAAATGACCACTGCAATGTAAGTTACAGAAAGGAACCCCAAGCCTATCAAATCAGCGACAAATTACCCCAAACAGAGGTCAATTACGCGGGCGAAGCATTCGACGGTCAAGACCGAATAGATACATCTTATATTAACAACTCATTCGCTCACTGCCTATACATCGTCATCTTTGTCATCTAACCCCAACTCTAAAGTATACACAACCAATATCGCTCCTTGTCCAATTACATCTATACACGCTAAAGTAAAGACACCGTAGCCACCAAATACCCTCCCATATATCCTTTCCACCTGTATGTAAAACCTGCAACATCAATCCGATTGACATCGTCCTCGGGCAAATAAGGGAAAGCAATAGAAACAACGAATAAAAACTATGTGCGGGATATCATAGCGCAGGTCAATGACAAAAAAAACGGAACCAAATAAAACACCAAAAAAACAATCAGCAATAGTCGCTGCCACGCTTGTCAGCGTACTATGCACGCACGACTTCTTGGTGCACCAGCCGCAGCACCCAGTTGGCTTCCGCAGCTGTTGACAGCTGGAAACACCACTTCCTAATCTTGCCGCCGGGGTTACTCTTGGCAGGGACCGTGCCAACCACACCGTCGGCCCCCTGGACCTCTTCCCAGATGCCGCAGACGATTCCGCGACTACCCATGGCGGAGAAGCAGCCACTTCCCAAGACCGCATCCAGCAACATTTTGGGCTCTTCATCCTCCTTCTTTGGTTGCGACAAAACGGTGATGCGCTTCTCGAGCCCGTGATCGGCAAGCAGGGCTTGGTGCCAACCAACGGGTGGTGTGCGAATCTTGAGAATGCAGTTACCGCAGTCTTCCCATTTCGTAGACGAGACGAGAAGATGGAGTCGAATTTGTATGTTTTCAGCATCCATAGGGCCGCGCTGTCTCATTGTGTGGCCGGTACTGACAGATGGGGAGCGGGGCGACGCGCCGCCGCTCGCTGAAGATGAGCCAGACGTATACAGACTATTTCTGCCGCTACCGCCACGGCTGTGCCTGTCAATAGTTGAATGCTCGAGATTGAAAGCAGAGTTGCTGGATTGGGTGAGACGCTTCAGGAAGCTAGTTGCGGACGGTGTCGATGAGTGCGCGGCGCTCTCGCCGTCCTGAGAGCGAGCCGCGCCTCTTGGCGAGCTGCGATAGCTATTCTTGCGGCCGAACCAGCTACGACGCCGTCCGGCTCGGTCGTCTCCCTCGCCGTCATGTCTCTCTCCAAAACTTCTAAAGCGCGCTTCGTTCTCCAGCTGAATGAATTTTTGATTGCTGAGGCGCGCTTGATGAACAGCCATGTACAGTGCAAAGCACTCCGGGGCACTGTGGCATCGGAAGCGGAAATTGCCGCCATTGTACGTCTCGTAGAGACGCGAGTGCATTTGAACCGACGATCTGACTTCCAGATCCAAAGCTGTACTTTGTCTGACAAGCACAAGTGGTGTTAGGTCGAGAGCAACCAGTGGCTGCTCGTCTAACTTGATGGATTCGATCCGCCCACCAGCAGCGTGGAGAGCATAGGCCTCTATCATACCAGCAGAGACAACGATTACGCAGGATTGCGGGCTCAAGTCCTTCCATGCTCCCCGATCGGACCACCGTGAGAGTGATGCCATGTAGCGGGTAGTACTGCCGTGCTGTTCGGTAGTGCTTCGTGGCGGATAAAGTCCACAAGCCTGCGAGGCCGAATTGGATGGTGAAACACTGCACTCCGACTGGGATAGCAGGCTTTCAATCTTTGGCTGAGCCAATGAGGGTTGACGAGGCTCCTTGGGGATGCTTACACCAAGCTCAGTCTCTGGTATGTCCATACTATCGAGATCATCGTCTGAAGACTCATCATCCGAATGCTCGGGACTTGGGCTGCTCGATCCGCCCGAGGAAGCATCCGAAGGTAGGTACTCATGTTTGAGCGGCGACGATTTACGTCGTTTAACTCGCTCAGTCGGCTCTGGCGGTGCGAGGAGGTTGATGTCCTTCTGTTGCTGGTCTGGCGTCGACGGGAGAGTGCGGTGGACTGGGGGTGGAGGAGCGCCATTTTCTCGCGAAACCCTCGAGGGTGATAGCTTTTTGATATTGAGAGGTTGGGGTAGTAAGTTTTCTTCTTCTTGGTAGCTGCCATCATCCCAGTTCATGACGTTGTAGATTGGTGGAGCAGGAGCTTGGTCTTGGCCGCTTTCTGGAGATGAGCGTAGCTTCTTCTCATCGCGGCCGGCATCATCTTTCTGTTCTGGAGGTGTCCGAGGGTTCTTGTATGTGCTGATCAGAGGTGATTGCGCCCTAGCTGTGCGAACAGCAGCATCTGAAAACCCAGGGCCATGTTGGGTAACTGGTCTAGCGACACCGACCGGCACGTCGCGTGAGTTGTCTGGCTCGTCATCGCCAACGACGCTTGGTTCAGGCTCTCTTGGTGGGACTGGGTTTACCGGTAGAAGATCTAGCCAATCGAGTATTTGGTCCTCGTCATTGGCCGTCAAGAACAGTAGTTCATGCCAGCTGCGGTTATGGTGTTTCCCTCGAAGCATAATGACCATGTCGAAATGGCCATCGCCAGTCCTGGCAGAGCAAAGACGCATCTGAACTGGTGGAAACAGAAGATATGAGTTCCTGCCCTTCTTACTATCACCAGGTTCCCGAATGAGCAAATCGCCTGGCTGGTTGGGCTGTAAAGGATTGTCACGGTAGACAAGCTCGACTCGGCACTGCAAGCGCTGCCCGTTGGAGTGGGCCAACGACAGGGAGAACGTATCCTTGGCATTGACCTGCAAGCTGGCGTCGATGACAGGAGGTGTGACGGCCCCCAACGTCCTGAGGTCTCTGCACCTGGTGACATCAGTATTTATAGCATCTTCATCCTCGATTCGTGCTGTCTCTTCACGGTGGCGGCGTCGAGATTTGTCCTGAAGATTCTCAAAATCGCGCAGGAGTTGGTTTGTATCCTGACTGTCAATGATGCTATCGATGCATTTGATAAGTTTTGTCATGTGTTTTATGCGAACTAAAGGCCGCTTCAGCAGATAACCGACGGCCACGCTCTCTCCCTTTTCATTGACGATATCGCCATTTTCGTTTCTCGGGAGCGCATCTAATAGCGAGTCTTCTTCTTCGAGCCGACCAGCGGCCGGGGCAAGATTCACCACCAAATCTTGAAAGCCAAGTCTCCATGCACTAAGGTAGCTGTTGTACATGGGCACGACGCCATGAGCCCAGTGAGCTAGGCGACGAATGTCTTGATGAGGTGCTTTTTTATGGGCGTTTTTTAGTTTTTCAAGCGCCACACCCATGCCAACAACAGCTCTGGAGGTTGCGTCAGCCTGGCTGCCACCACCAGTAGAAAAGAGGGCCGTTGCGTCGCTGTTGTTCACGACATCGCCCAGAAGGACAGGGATCACACCGTCAACCAAAGTCTTGAGCTCTCGGTTGTAAAGATTCTCATCATCTTCGAATTCTTGCAAGAGATCGTTTTCAGAGAAGCCGGCTGGGATGCCGTGCTTTCGGCGGAGGCTGGGACGGGATCGGTTTTTCATGCTGTGGGGAACAGAAGCTTGATCCGGTAGCGACAGAACTGACATGAGATCAGAATGGCTAGTAATGCGCCTTTTCGTCAGGCCATCTTTCTTCTTGACAGAGGCATGGCTAGACTTGGACATGACAGTTGACTCAGTCCCGGTAGATTGTGTGACACGAGATGTAGCATCGGAGCTTGTGAGCGCTGAGCTTACGGCACTGGATCCGTCATCGGACACAATGGTCGACAATTCGTAATTTCCTTTGGTAGGAGGGGGGTTTCTAGGGGCGGTCATTTTATGAGCTTTGGTGTGATGACCACTGGCAGTGGAATCTGTGAGCTGTGACTGGGTATCTCTGCTAGACAGAGCTGAGCCCTCGGTGTAGTCATCGCTGCATTCCTGATCGTAGAGTTCATGTCGTTGCGGTTCTTCGGTCCGATATGCCTTGCCAGGCCCAGCAAACGCTGCAGACTCTCCTAGGAGAGCATGCTTAAACATGCCGAGAAAGTCTTTCTTGTTTCTGAGAGGCGAAGATGTTGCGCGCTTCGCCCGTGTTCTCTTCAGCTCCATGGGGTTCTCTTCTCTGGCGCCAACGTCCTTTGCCTGTTCTTCGGGATCCTTCTTTCCTTCCGAAGGTTCCGTTGCTGTTTCATCGGTAATAGCTGTAGATACATCCGAGGTCTGTTCCGATGCAGCATTTCTGTTCGAGTGGCGCCTTTGCGATCCAACGGTATGGGCGCGTCGCCTGCGATGTGTGTGGGCTCTTGTATGATTTTCAGAAGCTTCGCCAGTGCCAGTCAAGTCGTTGGAGCTGGGCGCGTCAGATAATTTGGCAGGAGCTTCCTTCCGTAGCGAAGGAATTGACGTGTTTGAAACGGTAGCTTCCTCTGTGATAACGGAGTCTTCAACCAAGTGTTGTCTCTTGATGGTCGGCGCCGGTACGTCTTTTGGAGTTTCAATGAATGGATCCACAGTCGTGTTGAGCCATTTCTCAATGCTCGGCGGCTTGTTTGGGCCTTGTGGTCGGGTTGGCTCATTCATATCCTTCATCATTTTCTTTCCTTCCTCGACAACCTTTCTGAAGACATGAGGGACTCCCTTGAAGCTTGTCTTGCGGTCAACGTTGAGTTTCTTGGGCCGATACCTGCCTGAGAGATCGAGCTCGCTGAAAGCAGAATGACCAAAAGGGATATCGCCGGGGATATCGGCAAGGGTCTTTGAGGTAAGTCTAGAGTCAAGATCAGAGTCGGGCCGCAGCGAGCTGCTGAGATTGGACCCTTCATCGTCAAGGCGTGACGATGTATCCGTTTCTGCCGTTGTCGTGGATAGATATGAGCTAGCAGCCGTCTGTTTTCTAGCTTCTGATCGCCTTGACCTTGTCTTGGTGGGCGTATAACTGGTAGACTCATTCTTGTCCGCTGATATACTCTTACTCCGCCGACGAACAGGCTCCTTGGTGCCTTCCGAGGACGCTGAGGAGATGTCGCTCGGTTCGGCGCTCAGTGCTGACCGTGACGAGTCCGCAACACTCTTGCTCCGCCGGCTCGTCGGTGGGCGATATGTTTGTCCTGGGAAAGATATGTCGGACCCAGTAGCAGTGGGACGGACGCGAATGCCATCGTCTCGAATCACTGAGGAATCATTTGAGCCAGTAACATGAATTCCATCATCGTCGCCGTACTGCTTGTATTTCGGTTTTAAGCGCGCCGTCGAGCGGCTAGCGGCGCTGCCAACCTGGGAACCAGATTCGTGTTCGTCTGGCATTTCGATCTTGGCTGCCCAGGCTTTGATCTTGCTGGAAACGGGGGGATTTGGAATCGGGTGCAAAACAAAGGCTTTCGATTTTGGCGGACTGGGTCCTTTGGAAGTTGAAGGCGACACTTTTCGAGAAGGCGATTTCTTTGATTTTTGGCGCATCCAATTTGAGTCACTCACCACACGCTTCTTAGGCGTGGAAGGTGATCTGACATTGTCTGTGCCATCGTCTTTTCCAGAGGAACCAGGATCGTCGTTGTGTTTTGAAGTATTGGGCACAAATTTGGGCACGGTTGGGTTCGATCTCAATCGCATCTTGATCCTCACACGGTCCTCCTCGGTAACACTATCGAGATCCTCGCCGTCAAAGGCCACGTCGTCGGGCTCGGTGGCTGCATAGTTTGGGTTGGATGTGGCCATGGTTGCACCGTGCTTGCGCTGCCACACCTGCACGCGATCTCGGACACCGCCTGGCTGCTGCAGCTTGCGGACTGAATTCTGCCTCATCTCATGGCGCATGGCGGCGCGCGACTCGGCCTTGACAGCGCCGAGGCTCTGACGTCGTTTCCGGTCAGCGGCAACGCGGGCAGCGGTTTGTCTGCCTTGGAAGAAGTCGGACAAGAGGGTAGGCTCCGATCTCCTGGGATCGTGGCGCCTACCCCCTTGGGCGGCGGCAGGAGCGGAATGGGGCGCATCTCCGGGGCTGCGTTGAATCTTTTCTTGTGGCGTCTCGGGAGATGGTTGATTTCGTGGTTTGCTTGGCGTCGTGGGAGGAGGAGGCCGTTCGGATTCGCTCTGGGACGGTTCAGACGACATTGTTCCCTGAGCGAGGTGGCGATGTTAGCATAATGACGAGTTGGTGTAAAGTGATGCGCTCGAATGCAGCAGCGTTACTGGGAGCAGAGGACGGGGAAGAGTCAAGAGCGTACTTTGAGTAGGAGAAAGCCGCATGCTTGAGTATTCCGCGAGCAGAAAGTGACACTCTGTGCTACCTAAACATGGCCAGGGACGAAGACCCGAGGTGGCAGAAGAGCCTCTTTGTGGAAGCGTCAAGAACGGCGGACAGGCCGACAAACAGGCTCACAAAGACGAGATTATGAGCTGAATATGTAGGCTCGGGCCGCAATATGGGCAATGTCGGGCGGTGAGTATGGGCCGAAAGTCGATGGTTGCAGCTATTTACAAACGGAGGTGTGTGTAACGAGGTGGGTATGTATGCAATGTAAGTGCAAGGTTCGATTTGATTAGGCTCGTACAGAGCACACAGTGTTGAGTCTGTGCCGAGCGGTACTGTACAAAAGAACGGCGAGAAAAAAAAAAAATAAAAAATAAAACGAGCGGTAATAGTATTAGGTGATGATGGAGGAGGAGGGCGACAAGGAGGGAGAGCAAGACGCAGCCCGTCGCGCCCGAACCGCAGGTGATGCAACAATGCGACGAAAGCTTGTGAGTTGGTGGTGGCAGCTAACGTAAGGTGAGGTAGCCCAAGGTAACAAGGTACCGACGTGCCTGTACTCCGTAAATAGCTTGGATCTCAAGGTCGAGGCGCTGGATGCCGCAGTAACCAACGGGGCCCGCTACCTGGTGGGGGCATGGAAACATGGGTAGACTGGTAATTGTAAACAATGGGAGGGGCCTTGGGTCTGCGTGCAGCTTGACAGGGGACTGACGGAGCTACCAGGATATGACACTATTTTAGTACCAGTAAATAAATATCAAGTGGTTTTGTCGTCCGTCTTATCAAAACAATAGTTAGTTCAAGTGCACTTGCTAATAATGTTCCGATTACAGTGGTCTACAGATGCTGTAGGTAGGTATACATGAACTCTCAATAAATAGTGGCCGACGTACCTAAAACGCCACGCCCACTTGGCGGCAGCACCGCCGGCTGCGCGTCCTTTTAGGGCCCCTCTCTCCAAGTACTCTTTTCACCAACAATACACCCACGAGGTACTTTTACTCGTCTATCCCAGACTCCACCACCATCGCCTTGTTTTGTCTCTCGTGTGGCTGACACATCATCGTCGCCAGCACAAGCCATCATCATTCATCCCACGCCTGCTGAGCACAAATCCTACTGCCAGTGCATGCATGTTTTGCATGGCAGAATTTTATGCAGATTGTCTTCGTCCCCTCCTAAATACTGCGTACGCCTCCATCCCGTCTTTCTTCTCCAGTGTCGTCCCTCTGCCGGTTCGTCGCCTTATGCCTCCAAGTTGTACCTCGGTCTGCGATCCGGCCTCAGATTCAGACTGATCCAAGTAAACACCGCCTGCCAGAACTCCGCTATACTTCACGTCATCATGTCCACCCTCCCTACAGAAAAAGGAGTCTGCTTAATCCGTACTGAGACCAAGAATTATCCTCACCTCCATTAAGAAGAAGAGATGGGAAACTCAAAAACAGCAGATGCTCAGCCCGCAAGTAGCCACCCTCCTTACCTAACTAGCTGTCGTCAGGTGGTTGTCCAGCCCTTCTAATAATTATTAAAGAAGGTGTGGCTGGTGCACATCACTGTGACACGAGGCTCCCAGCTTTCGTTAGGTGTGCACCACCCAATCTAGCTGCATGTTGCAGCCACCTCCGAAAAGGGAGCCAGCCATGGCCTCAATGCTTTTTTGACAGCCCACTGTCTGATATATTTGAGGTTCTTGATCGGCACAGAAATTAGTAATGTCATGGCATTAGGTAGGCGCAGAATTCTTTGGAAGAAGAGTCGACAATTTCTCACTCAATCTGCAAGGCTAACTACTTTTCTTTTTAGGTCTAGGTCACTCGTCATCTTATGTCGATGACGACTGGAACGCATTTAGCAATCTCTCGTCCAGCAGGGAATCTTGACAGTGCCGTTGCCCAGCTCACCCTTGGGCTGGGTAATGTTGCTGATCTGGGGCAGAGTAAAGGCGGACACCTGGCTCAGGCTGTCGATGCGACCCAGGAGCTTCTCCAGGATACGGAACGACGCAGAAGGCGTGTACTCGGGTCCCTCATGTCCGGCCAGCTGCGAAACCACAAACCAGAGACCGCGCTCATGGTGAGTGGTTCCCATGACACCGAAGCCGGCTGGGAGCTCGTGGCCATAAAAGTTGGAATCGTAGTCATCGTCGTACATTTTCTCAGGGTCGTAGCCGTAGGAAGGCACGTAAAAAGGGTCGCTGGGAGCCTGCTGGAAGCCAAGCTTGCCACCCCAGGTCATGTTTTGGATACCCAAGAGAATGCCATTGAGTGACAAGAGGTAGTCGCTCGTGCCCTCGGCGATGATGACGTTGTTGGTTTGCTCAATAACCTGCGGGAGAGCATGCACACCCGCGGGCTCCGACTGGTCGTCGACGCCGTCCGGGAATACCTGCTTGCATTGCGCCCACTTGACGTGCGGCTTGACGTGAATCGCCGACTGCACATCGCGGCGGTTAAACCACGAGTCCTTGCCGGACAGCGGATCGTTGCGCTCCGGGCAGCGGTCCACGATGTTGTAGATGTTGAAGCACGGGTTCTTCTTGAGCGCCTCAATGTAGATGAGGTCGAAAATCTCGCCGCAGCCGCGGTCGACGTAGCTCCCGTTGGGATGCACCTTGGCGTGGGGCAGCGGGCTAGGGATCAGGCCTTTTGGAGGGTACACAAAGTACTCGCGGCGGAAGTCGGCGAAGCCGCACGACTTGTCGAGGTCGCGCAGCTTCGCAAAGGCAGGCTGGTCGATTGGCATTAGGCTGTAGTGCTGGTCCAGGTACGGAAAGGCGACCGGTGACAACTGCAGCTCGTCACCCCACGAGATGCCGTCGTAGACGAGCAGGCCGCTCAGGTCGTAGTACTTTTTGTCCTTTTGGTCGAGCATGTGCTTGGCGAGATAAGGGCCGTACATGCCGGCGTACGACTCGCCGGCAATGTAGACTTTCCATCCCTCCAGGCCAAAGGTCTTGGAAAAGTTCTTCCAGAAGCCGATGAACTGCTTGGCAATGTCGTCTTCGTTGTAAATGGTCTCATTGCCCTTGGTGAAGCCGACGCCGACGGGCTGCTCGAGCCAGACAACGTTGGAAAGAAGATGGAAGCTAAAGGGGTTGCGCTTGGGCTTTTCCATGCCTTCGCCCCAGGAAATGGGACCGTTCTCTTTGAGGAATCCGAGCAGCGAGGAGCATCCAGGCTATTTCACTTGGTCAGCACGCCATCTAACAATCGCGCATGTCCTTCCCCGCTTCTTACTTACACCACCGTTGAGCCAGATGACAATCTCCTTCTTGTCCACAAACTCCTTGGTCGCAGTGGGGAAGAACCAGAAGAAGAGCTCGCTCGTCTCATTCTTCTTGTCCGTGATTGGGAGGTTGCCCGCGTAAGACTCACCAACATCCCAATTGATCAGCGGCAGCTTCTTTCCATCAACGAAGAATTCTGCCCCGAAAGCCGGTTAGCCAAAAAAAAAAAGGGGAAAAAAAGGA